>JBCAUI010365404.1:0-14788 GCA_038406195.1 Haplosyllis anthogorgicola | reverse complement strand
TCTATGTCTTTCATGCGTAGTGGTTCACAAGAACCAGGACACATGCCCCATCCATCAAGCCATCTCACATGTGTTGCGTGAGCATCCAGAAGCAGAGTCATAAGCAGCTTGTTTCATGCATGTAGATGAAGAAACTAGTGCTGGACTGTGGACTCAGCCAAACTCCACTGGAAAAATGGAGGTGTTGCTCGCCTACTTTGTCAACAAAGACTCCATGCCCATGGTAGCCCCATGGTTTGCGACCATGAAGACCCTACATGTCCACAAACTACTTCAGACCAAGGACGGCTGTGCCATCATTCCATTTGATGTCACAGACTGTGCAGCCAGCTACATACCCACACCAAAGGAAATGACTCTCATGCAGATCAAGGTGGACAGTCCCATCTCTATCTTTGTGCTGCATGAGAAGACCCACACAGAACAGCTAGGCAAAGATGGGTGCCTATCTTTCACTGCAGCTGTGGGCGATCACGCACTATGTCACCACGTGGTGAAAATCAACCTTCCCCTTTGGGGTGGTGATGTCATCTTCCAGAAAGGCATAGTCGAAGGAAGCAGTCTTGTGGCAGTGTGCCAGTGTGCCAGTGCAGTCCTGTAGATGGTAGAAGTGAGGCAATGCGCTACTTCAGTGGCAACTCTTCTTCTTGTCCTCCACTGTACTGGATGCCATGACTGCATTTAGACTGGCACACATACATTACCACGAAACTTGCAACCAACTAAGATGACAAAAGAGGTTCGACAGTGCACTCTCCAGAGTGAAGTCGATGAGTCGACCCAAGAAGCTTTGCAGAAACTGTGCCACATCCTCTATGGCATTATCCCAACAGAGGGGGACAAGACAAGTCAGAAGAATGCAGTGATCCTCGACACAAGGACTGCAACCTCATGCAGCCTTAAGGAGAGCTTTGAGATTGCTCAGGAGGAACCTCCAAAGAATTGGCTTGAGGCACAGAGAACGTTCAAGCATGCACACAATCAAGTCTTACACACTGTAGCCAGGAGTGCAGAGTTCTGAGGCTGCACCTCCATGGCCCGTGACCTTGAAGTGCTTGGGGTGAAATACAATCTGCAGGCACCCTTCAACTTACAACTCAACTCAGTAGGTGAGCGTATTGATCACACTCTGGGTGCAGACGTCATCTGCAGCTACATGTGGCATGGATTGCTTGGTGGGGTTGCACCTGGTGGGGGAACTGGTACCACCACCCCAGGGCATACTGGTGCATGTGCATGTGCAGCGACTTCCACCATGACCTCCACTTCAACTACCACGACGGACACACCCCCAGTAACTTCCACTCCAGGCAAGACTGGGCCTACTGATTCACTACCAAAATTGACACATTCCAGGCCTTCCGGACCCAGTGGGCTGGCTCACCACAGACACAGAAGTACCGCATGAGAAGAGGGCAGGGATAGTGTGCACATCAAGAAGAGAGCGGCCTCACTGGACCGAACTACTCCTGGGCAGCCTCCTGTTGCAAAGACTAAACCCTACCACTCTGCCAGTCTTGCAGATCACGACTTGATCCTCCATGGTGCCTACGTTAAGATTGGCATGAAAGACCTGGTACCGGAAAGTTTCAAATGCTCGCACGGTGCTGGCAACGGGAGGACTCCTGTTAAAAGGCAGAAGAGCACCCCCATGCAGGTCCCTGCACCTGGCGAGGGCATGCCAGTCATTACCCTCGATATGGATGGAGAGTCCAGAGCCAGCAGCAGCAGAGCCCAAGATTCCCTGGAAGCGTGGTCCAGTGACAGCAACGAGGACTGCCAGGTCGTGTCCTCAGTGGTGACCTGAGGGGACATAGCAGACCCCAACCATGTTGGTTTTGTGGCTTCTGGTCATGAAGATGCCGAGGGTGACTTCGAGGACTCCAATGACTCCGATGATGACAACAATGGAGATGACGGCAAGGACTTTGGAGAGATGAATGCACCCTGCCCAGGGACAGGTGCTGATGACACCCTGCCTGAGAAGGCAGTGGTGCCAGGTTCCAGGTGTGCCAAGGCCAGTGCCACCACTGATGCTGAGTGTGCCAGAGTCAAAGCAAACCAAGAAGCCTGCTGGGCTGCCGACTCTGATGACATCAGGAATTGGCAGGAACAGATCCTAGCCCTTCCTGGCATTACTGTGGACACCATGGATGAGAATGCAGCTCACATGAGGTTGCCTCATGACTTCTTTTGCAAAAAATGTACACTCTGGAACCAGCACATACGAGTCATGTCCAAGTGCACCAAGGGGAACAACATGGAGTACAAGCTGCTGGCTTGGATACATGTGCTGCCCAAAGATGAGTGTGCCAGGTTTGATGTGGCATACCCCTTCATCTGGGTCACCGCGCATCCCGACGAGACCTTGTTGTCATACGTCTTTTGTCCTCCACACCTCGAAGTGGCATTCATCATGCACAGCCATGGCATGCATAGCACCTATGGGTATTGCCCCTGGTGCTTCTACAGTAACGCAAACCATGACATGCTGCAGTCCCATGTCATGCGGACCCACTACGGGTTCACTATGGCTTGCAGGATCTGCACAGAACTGCGACTGAAAGGTCGAGACAACAGTCAGTACTGGGTGTTCAATGACCCGGCGCATTTTTGTGGCCACCTGAAAGCCGACCACAAGGACACTCTAGCCAGGTATTCAGATCCCCATGCACCAGAATACATCAAGACTCATCATCAGTTCCATGCTGGCAGTGGCAGTACCTGCACTACCAGCAAGTAGCAGCCTGCTGTGCCTCACTCCTGCAGATACACAATGTACAGCTGCCTAGGGCTGCTATCGCAGTGCCTGGCGCCGACATCTCTCATCACTCTCGTCATTTGTCATGTTGCCTGACTGACATTTGATCTACTTAAAATCCATCCATAGCTTAACTTGCCACTGCATTCAAACACTGCTCTTATTTTTTAGTGCTTTAGTGTTTTACCGTATATTTTTTAACGGAAACTGTAAATTTTAGAATTTTTAATAAACTAGAACGCTTTTACAGTTTTTACATTTGTAACTGTGTGTTGTGTCTCTTTCCTTGACATCGTGTAGCGCATCAGTGAGTACATTTGTCAGTCAAGGTAGGTAGATTTGTAGGTTTGTTTTTAACAGCAACCCACAATGCTGGATAGATAAGATGTGGTTCATGCTCCTGTGTTAGACAGTTGGGGGGGAAAATAAAAATTTCCGCAAGGCTGTAGCAGCTTACGTGGTCACGTACTACCCCTCTCTACCCCCGAGAAATGAGGCACATCCCTGTGTCTTGGCACTGCCAATGAACTACCCCGGTACTGAGGTTCAAGTTTCCAGTGGCACTCCCTGTAGCACTCTGAGCTGCTGAGGGTGTCATTGTGGCTAGCATGGAAATGATTAGCCCATCTAACAGGAGTGATTCAATCTATGTCACTGTCCTTTCCCCCCTCTTCGGTGAGGTGGGTGGGTTTCAGTGGCATGTGTTGCCCCTGTTCCATCTGAGATGCCTCAACTTCCATCTCTGGTAGCACTCGGTAGATACCGATGCTCCTCCCATGAGGTGCTGTTCAGACTGACTGCCCCGGAGCTTGGGCGCTAGTCTCTACCACTTGTGGCTGTACTTTCTCTGTCTTGATTGGACAAGTCGTGTTGTGGGTGGCTGCGGGTTCATAGGTGAGCATGGGGATTCTTGCACAGAGGGGTAAGCCAGACTCTCCGTTGTCCTCACTGCCATCAGCAGCAGCTGATATGAGTAACAACCTGTTTCTGTGGACAACCTTTTGGTTGCCACTCTTGGCCTGAACATGATACACTGGGGCATCACTTGCGACACATTCTACCACAGTGTATCTTTTGTCCGACCAGTTGTCCTTGAGTTTGCGCTTCCCCACAAATGCGTCCATACGCATTAGGACTACGTCCCTGGGCCTGAGTGTGGCTGTTCCAGTTTTGCAATCATAATACCTTTTCTGCCACCTGGCCTCATAATCCTGGGCCTCCCTGGCTGCATTGAATGCTAGGCACAGGTGCTCCTGGATGGAAGCGACATACTCAGGGATGTGTTTTGTGCTTCCTTCCCCACGTACCATGGGGAAGTAGAAGTCAACCGGGAGCTGGGGCCTGTGACCATACATTAAAAAGAAGGGGCTGTAGCCAGTGATGGTGGACCTGGTGCTGTTGTAGGCTTGTACAATTTCAGCAAGTTGGTCCTCCCAATTAGCCTTCTTCTTCCCATCCAACTTCCCGATCATATGCATCAGGGTCTGGTGTAACTGCTCAACCTGACTGTTGGTCTGGGTGTGGTATGGGGTGGTACAGCACTGCACAACTCCCAGCAGCTTGCATAATTCAGATATGACCTTGCTCACAAAATTCTTTCCCTGATCACTGAGCAACTGGGATGGAGTGCCTAAAATAGCAATGAAGTGTTCAAAGAGGTACTTTGCAGTTTTGGCTATCTGGTCTTTAGTCACAAATGCAGCTGCAAAATGCGTAAAATGGTCAATGATGACCAACATGTTTAGAACTTGCATCTGTGGGTTCAGGGGAGCTACTCACTCCCAAGTAGTATAATCAACATGCACTAGTTCAAGGGGCACTGTAGCCACTATGGGCTGTAGCAGGGTGACCTCACCCTTCCCCTCGAACTGGATGTGCCACTGACAATTCTTGACAATGTTGCATGTGTACTCAAGCATCTTTGGCCACCAGAACCACTCACATAGTAAGGATGTGGTCCTAGCTTGGCCTTGGTGACCCATGTGTTGATGGCATCCATCCAGGGTGTGTTGCCATTGAGAGCACAGCACCACAAACAACAGGGCAGGAGTAGTCTCACCCTGTGGAGTCTGCTTGATGTATAGCTTCTGATCATGCACAGTGAAGGTGTCTTGCTGGTGGATGAAGGCCTTGCCATCCTCCATGTCCACAAAAGTGCCAAGAGTCTTCTTCAGGGTACCTTTCTTTCCCCCTCAGATCCACTCGAGGCAAGCCTTGAGGCATTCATCAGCCTCCTGCTCTAGTTCCCAGTCAGTGCTTGACCATCTTTGACCATCTTTGGCCAACCTTCATGTCTGAGTATGTGGATTGCAAGCACAAACCCACTGGTAGCTTCCCATCATCTCCCCTCAACTCAGAGGTCATGACGTGTAGGCATCCCTTAAGGAACATCGTGGTGGCTTTAGCCTTTACCACAGTGGCTGCAAAGGGAGGCAAGGTGGTGTCCTGGGCCAGGGTCACTACTTCTTCATAGTTTAGCGGGTCCACTCACTTGTTCGTGATGCCATCTTCTGCATACTCTTGTCTGCAGACTCAGCCAACTGAGTGCAGTGGATTCACATCATTGACATCACACGCGCCCTAGCCCAAGGCACTGCCAGCTTGTCAATTTTGTCCTCACGCATCGCTGGATTACTCAATCGATGGTAGGTGTTCCGAGTAGAACAGGGATGCACTCTTCAAAAGGAGACTGGTGGCCAAACACCAGTGCCACCTGGTCCTTATCATATCTGGCCACACTGTCACCATGTACCCTTTGGTGCAGGTATGGAGTCCTGCTATCCTGTTGAAGGCAGGCCTTCCTTTGGACATCTCCCTATCAAATCAGACATAGGGTACATGTCCAGTTTGTGTTTCAGGATGAACTCAGGTGAGACTGAGTTGATGTTCACCCCCATGTCCAACATGGCTAAACAGGGGTGACCATTAACTCTGGCATGGCCAATGGTGTCTCACCCAAGCCACTGACCATACACATCCTCATTGAGGTAGGAAGACTTGTTAAAGTTGCTGGGCTTCAATGCGGATTCTCACCCTTCCCCGCTTTGCGAGCCACCGGGGGATTCCACACTCCCTTGGTCTTCAGAGCCCCCTTGGCATTTAAATATCACTCAGTGAACCGAGTGCACTGTGGACAATCCTTCACCAGATGTTCTTCCAAGCCGTCCTGGAAGCACATGCGCTTCCACTTTTCATAATTGTCCACCAGGCATGCCAGCCTGATTCTCATCTTGGGGCTGTCTTCGTCATCTCCTGGTTCGGATGCTGACTCCTCTGTGTTGCCCCAGAAGGGTCCCTGTATGGGAGATGGTGGCAGCTCAAGGACTGTGGCACAGATGTGAGGGATAAACCTGCAGTCAGACCACCTGGACTTGTCCTTTCTGTCTGCTCCATGGTGTGGGGTGTTCATGATGGGCTTTATCCCCCTCTCCATGGCTTTGATCATGCCTAGGAGATCAGTGAAGCTGTACCAAGCAAGGTTAGGCTGGCGTAGGCCATGGCCTGCCGTAAAGGCTGCAGAAGGCCACTATAGAGGCAGTTCTTCTGTATTTCCCCAACCATTGCCTCTGGCATCTCATCTGGGAAGAAATTGTGGACTAGTTTGACATGGTTGCAAATGTGTGTGGCATAGTTGGTGACCTGCTCTCCCTCCTGCTGCTTGAGGGAGTACAAATCTTGCAGACTCTCATTGTAGCTACCCGCTATGCCGTAATATTGGCTTAAACAGTGGATTGAATCCTCCACTGTCAGCTGAGATGCTATAGTAGTGGCACCTGGCAAGCTGATGAGTGAGGTCATGATGGCCCTCTTCACCAAATGCTCAGGAGAAGTGGTCAGGTGTGCCTCTACCATGGTCTTGCAGAGCAAGAAGGCACCAGCATACTCCTCCCTGAAGTCCTTGAGCTGGGGAAGATGCAACAAGTCCCCTACTTTCACTTGAACACCAGAACCGTGATGCCCACATGACCTTCTTGATGCTCTGAAGACTCTGGAAGCATCGGACTCGTAACCCCTCTCACTTGGAGGTGGGGTACCTGGGACAACTGGTGCTGCCACTGGTAGGTCCAGTGGTGCTACAACCTTGGGTGGCCACACCTACAGCTGCCATGGGCAGGTCGCACCTTGCCCATGGCAGGTAGCACGGCACCTACCCCAGCTGCATCTATCAGAGCCTGGGACCCCGCAGCTGCAGTGTTAGGGGGTCCAGGCCCTACTAGTTCATCTGAGTCATTGGCTGCAGTGGGGCAAAGGGTGCCCATGGTCTCCCCACTGTGAAGTCTCTCCTGCAGTGGCACTTGATGTGGGCTAGCACCTCTGCAGCCAGCCCCCTAGCAGGTACTACCACTATGGGCTCAGCGATAAGTTCCATCTCATGCCCCAACCAATCCCGTGGACCTGCAGAGAGGCACTGAACCATTTCCTCCACTTAGTCCAGGGGCAGGCCCTCACTCCACTCCCTTTGACCAAAAAATATCAGGAAGCAGGCGGGGAAGAATGCAAGGTAAAGACTGCTGCTGCATTGCC
This sequence comes from Haplosyllis anthogorgicola, assembly GCA_038406195.1. Classification (NCBI taxonomy): domain Eukaryota; kingdom Metazoa; phylum Annelida; class Polychaeta; order Phyllodocida; family Syllidae; genus Haplosyllis; species Haplosyllis anthogorgicola. The sequence continues at coordinate 7,503 of JBCAUI010365404.1, read as the reverse complement.
TATCTCGGGGCACAGCATGTCTTGAATAATCACGTTGCTGTACGTTGCTGCACGTCTCATCAGCACAGGCTTACAGTCAGGAACCCGACACGGTGAGTGCGGATGCACTGGGCTGCACAGTTCATCTGGTGCTGCTGCAGCTGCAGGCACAGGCTCAATGATGGGTATCAGTTCCACGACCAACACCTCAGTAGTTTCAATTGTTTCTATAGTGTGGACCGCGGCGTCCTCACTGATGCGGCCTGATGGTTCTTCTGCTACCGGCTTTACCGTCCATAGTTGTAGGGAACGTTGGCACGCTCGAAATACATTGAGTCTAGAGTGGGGTGGCGCTAAGGCCTAGAAAGAGGAATTACTAACAGACTAGTGGTCCACTATCTGAACCTGCACGTTGGTTCTTGACCTGTTCCCAATAGCCACCTAGGGAAGCAGGCCGACGTGCGGTAGGAGACACGCAGTTAAGGAGCACGCTAGCGCTCCTTTCACTGGTAGAACGTTTACGAAGCAGGTCACAACTGTGGCAGCCACAAGGCTACAACCCGGATCGCGGCCTTCATGAATGTGCAACAAAATCGGCGCCCACCCAGGGACACCAATAAATGTCATGCGCATACACGCGAGATGTAAACGTGGGCACCGATGTCTCTGTGACGTGATCAACTTGCGTCCTCGTCTGGTCGAAAGGCGTTGATCCTGTTCAGCTCAGTTACTCCGGAGCGTTGTCCCAGCAGCGATGCTCGGGACGCACTAGTCAAATGATACGAAACCAAAGGAGTTGAGGGCGCAACAGCGCGCCTGCGGCGGAAAGAGAAGAAACGTATTTATCAGTTGAACGTCAGTGAGTCATGCAGACCCACGTGCTCATGATGTCATCGGCGTGTGATGTCATCCTGACGTGACGTCACCATGCACATGGCTCGCTGCGCATGTGCACAGTGGTAGCCAGACCAGGATGCTAAAAATAGCACTGGTGCAGGAGCCAGTCCGGATGCCTGCAGCCTAACTTTGCGGCCCCAGCGTTGCTAACTGAGCACTTGCTGCCGTATGCATGCCGCTCCAGCGCAGACTGGTAGCCCTAAAATTTCGGTAAAGATCCCCTCCTTGCTCTTACCCGCGCGACGCGCAGGCCACGTGTCACATATATATGTAGTTTTCATATTCATCGCTTGATCTGGGGGAGCAGGAGCCTCTCCCTACGATTTTCCCATCCCCCGGCCACAGCAAGCATTATTGTCATTCTCGCGCAGTTGTCCTCGATTTGGGGGTTGGGGTGGGGGGGGGGGGGGGGGGAAGAAACCCAGTCCCCCCCCAAACCTACTCAGTGCCCCTCTAGCGAAATTCTGGGTCCTCTTACTCACACATGGTCACCGTGGTAATTTTTACAAATGCCATATCTCTTGCGCAACCAAAAGAGATTATTAACGAGGGCAATGACTAAATCTCAAAACATTGATCATTTCTTCCAAATGCGTGATACATGCAATAAACACCAGCTTCGGTGTTTTACAATACAAGACGCTATTTCATATCTGAAGACCGTGATCAAAGACAAATAAAACAATCGATGAGTATGTTATCTGTGAGGAGGCACGCCTTCACATCATAAACCGACAAGATAGCAGTGATGTGTCAACTTGAGTATGATCTTCAGTTGAAATTTTGTAAATACTAAAAAGTTTGTCTATCAAAAGAATATAAAATTACACATGACAACAAGAAAGCCTGAGACAAATCCGCCAAAGTTTTAACTCCTGTTCACGGTCACCCAAAGTTCAATACAGAGGGTACAAAAAATTAAATTAAATCAATACACTCAAAGTGACCAAATGAATTCGTTCCCCCTGGTTACATTTATACTGGGTCTAGGACACACTCACTATTATCTGTCGCTGTTATCTTGTCTATTATTCACATGAAAAGCATTCAAGTGACTTCGGAAAGTCCTGACCAAGCAGACCCCGATTAAAATTCATCTTAACCTTGATAAAATGATGCTCACAAATCACTTGATGCCAATTATCTTTATCATTTTGCCGTTATATTTCTCTGTTAAAATAACTGGCAAACACAATGTAGCTATTTTACCTACATTTGATTATGTACGTACAAGTTTGGACAACGGTGCCACATAAGCAATATGTAAAACATGATTGTTTTTAGAGTTTATTTTTGTAGGTGCCCTTGAATTCAACTATGACCATTATTATTCCCTTCATCGCAACGTAACTGTCACACATTATGATATGTCAATTGACAAATCAGAAAAATACCTAAATCACCTTAGACCAACGCCTCTCATAACGTGGTGTAAAATTGGTACCTGGTAAATACAGAGAGGACACAATTAGTACCGGTCCTCTATGGAATGTAGGGAACGTGTTTCGTCACTTTAGGTGATGACTCACGCAAAGGCTGGGCGAGTCTGTCAAGGGTTAAGCCGCTGTAGCAAACGGTACTTAAGGACGTACATACAATCAATACTTTCCTTGATAACGCATAGATCAACTAAAAAGACCATACAGTCGTATTCGCACTTTATTCTGGAACACGTTTACAACATGAATTTTATTCTGCATACATGTATACAAATAGGAAAGAATATATTACAATAAAAATTTGTACAATAATCATTTGACATATGCGGTGATTTACGGTATGTGATGTGATGCTGATTTAAATTTTAAAAAAAATTGTTATTTTTATAAAGATCTTTGACTACAATACACTTGTGAGTCAATGTAGAGCGGCACATCTTCAAGCTTGACGAAGGAGACGCATGTAAAGAAATATCCATTCAATACTTTTTAAGTAACGGGAGCACGGCGTAGAGTACAAGACGCTACGTTATTTCTGGGTGTTCTGTACTAAATTTTCTAAATCTTTGTGCACCCGAAGCCGCTTTGTACGCCAAGAAAATTAAGGTCTCACAGCGCCCTTGAATAGGATACTTAACAACTAGATTTCTTCATAAAAGATCACAGTACACGTCACCAGTATTTGTCATGACTTACAATGTGTTGTGAAACATGCACAGCATTCTCAATACACAAGGAAATCGAAAATCGGCGAAGTTTTTTCATTCAGCACATGAAAATATCTTTGGACTGTGACCAGTGAGTGATCCAGACACCCACGTTGAGATTTGAGTACATGTAGTTGCACGCATCTAAGAGACATTATTTTTTTACTCATGATGCAACCAAAGTGTACATAAACACATCGTCATAATTTACTTTGCGGTTTCTGAACTTAAGGCTTATTTATTGACACATGTATCCATCTCATAGTTGCGTATCACGCCTGGTTACAAAAGCATTACAATTGAGCGTACAACTCTGATCCAGTAATAATAAACAAACATCGTACGATTTCAAAAAATATTAAAGCGTACAAATTTCACAAACTGTTTCGCCTTCGTAACCTACAAACAAATCAGAAACCCCTTTGGGTGCAGTAGAACCTCTCTGCAGCAACATTTTGTTTTCGCAACAGTTTTTCTTGCAAACATGAATTCTTATATTCATGGTTGTCAATCATGTCTAAAGCGACATTTGTCTCTTGTACGGCATTCTTAAAAATTAGGCTGCTGTTGAAGAAGATTCTACTGTACGAAATATGTTATGACTCCATTGTTTCGTTTTAATACAGCTGCACTTTCAAGTTCACCGCATTCGACCTCTGCCCCGACCCATGTCTCTACCCCTTCCACCACCCCTTCCCCTGTCGAACCCACCTCGCCCCCTGTCGCCGTGGAAGTGATCGGGCGGACCCATGAACCTCCCTCCTGGTCCACCGCCTGGGGGTCCTCCCATGTGTCCGCCTGCAGGGGGTCCTCCTCTGTGCAGTCCGGGATGACCTCTTCCACCAAATCCACCTCGGCCTTGTCCCCTAAAGCGGTTCAGAACCCCTCTAAAAGCATCCGGGTTTCCTGGTCCTCCTCGCATGCCTGCAACGGACACGAATTGAACTATTCAAAATACTGAATGAAAGAAATTGTTACTGTTTAAATTACATTCGGTAAAACCTACATTTTACGACTCCCATGTTTTGATACCACCTGTCATTGGTGATCAAATTTTAAAAAACAAAAACATTTTTCGTTCAAATAATGTTATTTACAACCCTCAAATAACGTTTACAACCCTCAAAGTTTTTAAGACTACCTGAGTTGTTTACAGCCACAAATATAGAATTCAAAGTGTGGTCGTAAATAAAAGAACTTACCGTAATGCTCCGTTTACTCACATCTAGTCTTTACTTGTAATTATTTGTGGACAAGAGCACATAACGGACGAATAACTCACAATTTGCACAATCTAAGCAATTACAACGTTCCATAATGTAACTATAGTTTCAAGTACAAACCTGCAGCATCTATGAGTTCCTGGAATGCATTCGGTCCGATATCACCCAACATTTCCAAAGACTCTGGGTCCATGTCCCGCATCATCATTATTACGTTCATGAGGAGATCGATGTCATGAACTCCAGACTGCCGTTCTAGCTGCCGAAGTAAATCCATTTCAAAGTCGGACAGATCAGGTCCTCCTCTATCTGGTCCAAGGCCTGGACTACCAGGTCCAGGCCCAGGTCCACCCATCATGGGTTCACGTGGCCCTGGTCCCCCCATCAGTGGTCCATCTGGACCTGTTCTACCCATCATAGGACCTACAGGTCCTGGCCCAGGGCCACCCATCATGGGTCCATCTGGGCCTGGTCTACCCATCATAGGACCTCCTGGTCCTGGCCCTGGTCCACCTATCATTGGTCCATCTGGTCCTGGTCTCCCAATCATAGGACCACCTGGTCCTGAACCACCCATCATAGGTCTATCTGGTCCTGGCCCTGGTCCACCCATCACTGGCCCACCTGGTCCTGGCATTGCTCCACCTGGTCCTGGCCCTGGTCCACCCATTACTGGCCCACCTGGTCCGGGTCTTGGTCCACCCACCATGGGTCCACCTGGTCCCGGCCCTGGTCCACCCATCATAGGTCCATGTGGCCCTATTCCTTGTCTACCCATCATTGGTCCATCTGGTCTTGACCCTGGACCACCCATCATTGGCCCACCTGGTCCTGGTCCACCCGTCATCGGTCTATCAGGTCCTGGTCCTCCCATCATCGGTCCACCTGGTCCAGGCCCCTGTACAACGGAAATAAAAAAAGTGCTTTAACAATTAACATAAAAACATTAGGTTTTCAATGTCCTTTTCACAACCTGTGCATAATTGGCTGAAACACTGAATTTCATTCATCTAACAGAAGGGTTATCGGAATAATACAAAATATGCAAACAACGTCCAAACATACAACAAATATACATATAGTGCAGTGAAGTCTCTCAGGTCAAGCCATCATTAAAATATTTTAAATGGATGGGTATAATCTCAATTTAAAAATTCTTTTCCAACTAACTTTTGATGAAACGGTTGTACTGGATTGACATGGCATCCATTCAAAGAGACTCCATTGCTAATATTAACGTTAACAAGAACGGAGAGAAAATACGGCTTACATTCCCACATTTGTCTGACATTTAGCGCATGTGCAAATGATTAATTTTCGGGGGTTAAACAGATGAATACTACATAACGTCGCCTTCCGAAATATCCCACGAGTTAAGTCAAACAAGTGGCGTGCCTTGGTCATGTGCTATAAATCAGACAAATGCGATGCAAATCAGTATACGATAGATATGAAGAGGTAGGATTTAAGAAATGATCTGTAAATACCCATTGCTAACGAGACAAGACACAATAAAGCGTTTCAAACCGAAGAGTTCTTTTCTGATACAAAAGATTTCTGATATACGATGAGTTAAATTTCTCCAAAAATTGCCTGGCTTAGCATCCACAATATTATCACCACATATGACAACCAAATGTTTGTTTCGATAAATTAAGAAATGCCGTGCACGTAAACTAAGGCTGCTCAGGTGTCACCTTCTTAGAGTCCCCCAAAAGCTTGTCTTTTCTCGTTATTGTGCAAACAGTTTTGTGTATAGAACAGACAACTCCTCACATACCCTGCCTCCTCCTCCCATCCTCTCATGTCCTTATTAACTCCATCTGAACATTACTATCCTGTAAATTGGTTGTATAAAATAGAGGGGCAAGAATATAACAGCTTTCGTAACAAATTAAAAAGAAGAGTGGAAGCCGTGGGTGGATGGGTTTCATGCATGAAAATCATAATGTTCAATTTTGATTGATGTTAATTGTTGGAAGCCACGAGACAACTAAAACTACAACCAACCATATTTGGATCAGTGTCCAAGAACCGTCTGTCTCCTGGTGGTGGACCTCCTTGACGTCGGTCTCCAAAAGGACCTGGAGGACCCGGGGGACCTCCTGGACGCCTGTCCATGGGTGGACCACCGTGGCGTTGGTCCATCATTTGCATTTCCTGACGACGTCTTTGCTCCATTTCAAACTGTTCTCTCTCCCTCATTTCTCTAAAGCAGTAATGGTTAAATATCTTGTTAGAAAATCGTTGCAACAAGACAATGGCAAACAACTATAGAATTTATGGTCGTTTCTTAAACTTTTTTTATTACATAGTTTCGAGGCAACTGTCGCAGTCCCTCCTGGGGCCAAGATGCAATCATTTTGTGAGATCACTGGTTGGTCCTGACAACTTGGGATGACTATACCACTGGGCTTCAAAGATTTTACTGTCTATCGAATGGTTAACATTCGAGAGACTAAGTGGTCCTGGTCATGGTCATAAAATGTCATGCATAGAAGTGACATAAAAAGTTCCAGAGGTGGTCCCTACGCTAGAATCGAGATTAATAATCAAGATTAATTGATCAGTGTCGATTAAAATCGGCCCAAATCACTATTACTAGTACTGACTGTTACTACTGATCGCAGGAGCGGAGGTGCCAGAGGTGGTTTCGACTAGAATTGAGATTAACAATCGAGATAAATCAACTGGCGTTGATTGAAATCAGCACTGGTCACTGGCAATTGGTACCCATTCGATCAATATGCGGCCAAAAGGCTGTCTCGTCAAATCTTTGGGCACCTTTTCATACCATTCAGAGCAGGCAGTGGAGGGGTGCTAGTTGGCTTTGAAGTGACGCATTTGGGTCAAAACTGCACATAGTTGGATTTGGAATGACGCGTTTGGGTCAAAACGGCAGATAGTTTGATTTGAAGTGACGCGTTTGGGTCAAAACGGCAGATAGTTTGATTTGAAGTGACGCGTTTGGGTCAAAACAGCACATAGTTGGATTTGAAGTGACGCGTTTGGGTCAAAACAGCCCATAGTTGGATTTGAAGTGATGCGTTTGGGTCAAAACAGCCCATAGTTTCGATTTGAGGTGCCATGTTTGGGTGAAAACTGCACATAGTTGGATTTGAAGTGATGCATTTTGGGTAAAAAGCAAGATACTTGGATTTAAAGTGATGCATTTTGGCTAAAAAAGCAACATACACAAAGTTAAAGTGATGGATTCTGGCTAAAAAGCAACATACTCAAATTTAAAGTGATGCTTTT
>JBCAUI010365293.1:0-14788 GCA_038406195.1 Haplosyllis anthogorgicola | reverse complement strand
GAAAGTTGATGCTATCCAGTCATGGCCTGTGCCTGCAGATAAGACACAATTACAATCATTTCTTGGATCTGTAAATTGTTTATGTTGCTTTATCCCTTTACTTTCAGATTTGCGTAAGCTGCTACAACAGCTGGTGAAACAGGATTCAGAATTTTTGTGGACGTCTATCCATGATACTGCATTTAACACTCTCAAGAATGCTATCAGTAATGACTGTTTATTGCAGTTCTACAGCTCAAGAAAACCTGTCTACATAGAATGTGATGCCAGCAAAGTTGGCGTTGGCTCAGTATTGCTGCAGTCAGATGACGGTGACTCTGTGATTTCTCCAGATGGACTCCCAGATAATTTACTACTGATCACTTATGCATCAAAGTTGATGACAGATACTGAAAGTCACTATTCTAACATAGAGAGAGAACTTTTAGGTGTCCTTTATTCAGTTGAGCACTTCAAACACTTCGTTTTTGGAAGACACATTTATGATTATTACAGATCATAAACCATTATTGTCTATTTTTAGGAAATCCATATCACAAATGCCACCAGGTCTCACCAGAATGTTACTCCAACTAGCAGATTATGATTTAAGAATAGTATACCAAGAAGGAAAAAAGATGAAGCTAAGTGACATGCTCAGTCATAAAGCCGATCACCATACAGGTGCCGATCAAGGTGTCCAAGGCATCAATGTAACAATACATGATGTAGAAGTTAACATTAGTCTTTCTAAGTTAAAGGAAATTCAGATTGCTACTGAAAATGATCCCATTCTACAGATGTTAAAGAACTACATTAACGATGGATGGCCCAGTCACAAAAAGAATGCCAAGAATCCGTCAGGAACTAATTCACTTTTTGTGATCAACTTTGCATTGTAGATGGTTTGATACTCCATGGAGTTTGTGTCATTATTCCAAAAACATTACAAGAAGATGCTTTAAACAAATTGCACAATGTAGGTCACCAAGGTGAAAGCAAATGTATTCTTTGTGCCAGAAATATGATGTATTGGCCAGGAATAAACAAACAGATAATCAACACAGTTAGGAAATGCAGAATTTGTCAAAGATTTCAGGATGCACAACCGAAGGAGCCATTACAGAGTGCAGATGATCCAATTCCCACTGTACCATGGAAGAAGTTGTATTCTGATCTTTTTGAGTTTTCAGGAAATGTCTATCTAATTGTAGTTGACAAGTTCTCAAAATTCATTATTGTTCATCAGGTTGATGATCATTCAACTAATCAAACTGTTACAGTGTTTTCAGCAATATTTGCGGAGCATAGTGTGTGTGAGGAGTTGGTATGTGACCATGGATCGAATTATACATCTGATCAATTCAGAGAATACTGTAAATCTGTCAATGTAAAACTAATCCTTCTTTCAGCACATCATCATCAAGCCAAAGCTGCAGAGCGTGGCATCAGGACAGTGAAGAATATAATGTGCAAATGTCATGAACTAAAAACAGATTGGCATCTAGGGCTATTAGAGTATCTTTGTACCCCAATTAATGACAACCTCCCATCACCCGCACAGCTCCTGAATTGAGAATACAAAGGAATGCAACCATTTCTTAATTTTCAGTGCAAGCGTAACACGTCTAATAATGACACTGCTATTTTAGAATATTTCCAGAAATGCAAGGAGTCACAGGAGTGTAATTACAACAAGATGGCAGGTCGTGAACTCGATATTTTATCCAGTTGTATGAATGTATATGATCTTTTGTAAGGATCAGAAACCATTAAAATGGATCCCAGGACGAATCGTAGTGCGCAAGAATAATAAATCTTACATTGTAGAAACGTAGATGGGACAGCAAGTATCACGCAACCAAGTTGACATATGCAAGTCCTTACTTCCTTTTATACCCAAGATGAAAGTTCATTGTGATGTAAGACCAACTCCCATTGTGCCACCAATATCCAATAAAACGTCCATTGTACCAAGTGTCGACAAGGGTATTGAAAATTCCAACACTGGTTTGAAACCCGTTTTAAAATGCCCAAAGCCCAGTAAGCCAACTGAAAATACAGTCATTAGAACCAGAATCGGATGTGAGGTTCATATACCCAAGCGTTATCAAGAATAATACATGTACATCTATTTCCAAAAATGCACAAACATGTGTCAAATTAACTGTATATTGTATGATTGCCGTTTATTTTATAGTGTGTGTGTGGTTTATAACCAGTATCATTTATGAAACGGATCGTCAGTATTAATTGAATTTTTAACATAAATTGTGCTAAAATATCAATTTATCACTGTAATCACATTAAAACGCTGTATTTGTCAGTATTTTGTCATAATTTAGTCATTACTTGCATCAAAATCTGTGCAGTATTAATTATTTATGTTTCCAAGGCTGTGTCCGAAAACCAGCTTTAGTGACCAGTTGCCATGGTAATGGGTCATCGCGTTGTCCTCATTCTGGGTCAAATCTCATTTGTTAACTAAGTCATTTATTTTCAGTCATTTATTTTATGTCATTATGTAGGTTAGAATTGTACCAATTTCTTTTAAAAGGAGAGATGTAGTAGCTGCGCGTTAATTATTTTCTTTGTGCTGCGCGTAAATGACTAGTGCACCTTGTATTGGTTTAGCATTGCAACTGCGCACTTGCCTCACCACCAGCATGGCGTTCATTCAACAATAAAGACCTGGATCAGTTTTATATTAATATTTACTTTGTTCTTGATCCGCCGACTACTATATTCCCCGTGAGGTTCGAGTTGAGTGGGATGCACTGTATTTAAAATTGAGCAACTTTATTGTTATTTAAACGTGAAAAAGAAACATTTCTTATTATTTATACGATTTCATGCAACATATTTTACCAAACTGCATGTGACGTTTTCAGGATGCAGGAATTCCACGCCAGAGCACAATGGTGAACCTGGTTATTGAAGTGACAGATGCGCAGGATCAGGGTCCTCTTTTTACAAACGCGCCACTTACTATTGTGGTGAATGAAAACGCACCGAGGGTTAGTGTGTAGAAGAAAATTGCACAAGTTGATAAGTAACTATATCCCCCCCCAAATGCCCCTCACTACAAAAACAATTCTCCACTGTAACAACCGCAAGGGTGCATAATTTGTGGTGAAAGCACATTGACATCATGACGCCAGTGCCATATAAAATACAAATGGTCTCAACTCAAAGATAATTGCAGACTGTAAGGCGGTTAGGTAAGGCTATTTTTCTACGCAGGTTGCATTAATCCCTAGTGTCTACGGCAAACGCTAGGAACTAGCTCAGCACATGCACCCTGCAGTTAATATAGCCCTGCTACAGTCACCAATTAGCCTTGCTCATCCTTTAATTCCTAATGTAAATGTACATTTCAGGGTACAGTTGTCGGAGAGTTGCAGGCGAGAGATCAAGATCTGGGTAATCCCAGTCCCATCCGCATGTCCGTCGTAGAAGGTGAGAAATTATATTATTGCATAGATCCAGAAATCCAGAAACAATTAAGCAAATATATAGCCCCCAGTTGAATTTTGCATCGAGTACAAAAATGCTGAGCAAAAGACACTTACAAAAAGCAGACATTTTGTCTCCTCAAGATCAGACCTTTCCTGTTAAATGTATAGAACTACAGCATAACCTGTCTTGAACGGCATATGTCTTGGACATGTCATGGTTTTTTTACTCAGTTTTGTCTTGAATGATCCATTAATACCCATGTTTATTTTACCTATCTTGAACGGCATCCCTGTCTTTTGCGGCACTCTAGGTGTAAATATTAGGGTGCCGCTCAAGAGACGTTTTACTGATTAAGAAATTAGGAAATTAAACTTGTGAACATTTCCAACCTAAAACTGTCCTGGTAATAATTGCAGATACATACAACTTGTTCGAGCTTGGTCCGGCGCGACCGGGTATAAACGGTATCTACACGAGTGAGATCCGCGTGAAGGGAGACATAGACCGGGAGTCCGTCCTCGGTGGAAGCTACCTCTTCCAGGCTACTGTAAGTACTAATGGGTCATTACAAGTTGTACAGTCTTTGTTCTTATCGAAACTCTATGTTCGCCAAAATTACAGACAAACAGCAAGTTTTCATAACCCTAAACGCACCGTCCTTAATGCACCGACGTAATAGTGTAATATTAAGCCAATGAGGGTAATACTAAAAAGTGGCAATAGGATGTGCATCTTCATGTCAATTATTTGTGCCAAAATGAAAAGTCTTTTTTTCATGGACGCTTTTTGAAAGAAGACAAGTGTCCTAATTTGTCACAATTTAGAATGCTACCCAAAGCAGATTCAGTATCACGAAGACAGATTCTGCCGTAATTGTTTGATATACGCAATTGGTTTGTGCACTTAAGACCAGAGAATCAAAATTCCACTGAGAGGGACGTAAGAGGGTGCAAAACGTCATATCCTAGCAATGTCACTAAGGCGTAACTACAATGAAACGTCACCAACAATAACTATGATGTCACCCATTTCCACGCACGTGAGACAGTAAACAAACGAAGACATTCTTCTCAAGCAGTAGCCAACTGTGTTTTTTGATCAATTGACGAATATTGATACTGTAATTAATGCACAATACAATTTGATAAACTTAATTAATTTCTACGCAGGCAACTGAGGTGCAGAACAGTGGTGCGGCGGAAGCAACGACCGAGACGGTGGTTGTTGTAACTATACTGGATCAGAACGATAACGCGCCGATGTTCGAGAAGTCTCAGTACGAGGTGACGGTTGACGAGGGGTTAACTGGGTCCGTTCTCATCAGAGATCTCATCGTCACCGATCAGGACGAGGTTTGTACAAACACAGTACTTCTCACAGCCGATTGTAAGTCGGTTATGTGAGGCTTTTTTGGCTGCATAGGATTCTGTTATGTCTAGGGCCTTAAAACAAAGCAGTCACAAAAGACCAGAACTTATTGCCATATTATTTCTCATTTTTGCAAATAAACCATTAAAAGTTTTATTTTGCAAAAACTTCTGACATTTCTATTAAGATTTTACAAGATCGAATGTTTTACAGGGATGCTAGTAAATTAGCAAACTGTGAATGTTATCCTTGTGCAGGGAGACAATGCGGCTTTTGAGCTGAACATCGTGGACAGCACGTTCCTTACGTTCCAAGTGTCACCAACCTCAGGGCGTAAGACGGCCGGCGTGTCTCTGGTCGTGCGTAACCCTGAGTTCCTCGATTACGAAGTACCCGAGTATCGTATGCAAATTGTGAAGGTAAGAATTATCTTCCAGATTTTTTTAATGTTCTTTACCCTCACCTTGAAGGCGAAACTGCATTTCTTTACTGCATCATGCAAGATAATCCGTGGTATCATAACCAGTAGCATAATAACCGGAGGCATCATAACCAGTTGCAGATTCAGGAATTCTTGTTGATGTCTAGAAAGTATAAAATTGTTTTAAAATGCCTGTAACCCCAAGAAAAGAGATTTGAGCGATTGATAGATGCATGCACCTGGATTATTACCCCATGGATTTGCCAATGAAGGTGGAAATGAGACTGCCTTTCAGCTGCATGTGTATCAAATGGTCCCCATTAGACCAGATCTCTAATCAAATCCTTGTGTCCCCACCCCATTTCACCTACCCCGCCCCATCTAACCACCCCACCGACCTGTCCTGTTTTGATAAATTACGTGGTGCATCCAAGTTTTCCAAAACCCTATGATAACGAAAAAATTTAGGCCATGGGAAAGTCTGGTGTTAAGAAACACTGTTCTGAATTAATACGTTTAAATCCTGAATCGTTTGTGCTATCAGATAAAAGCTGTGGAGACGGAGACACCTGAGCAGAGATCGAGCACAGCGACCGTCACGATCTACGTGCGCGACGTGAACGACAACTCTCCGAGCTTCGAGCAGACAGGCTACGAGTTCAGCATGTCTGAACAGATGCGGGTAGGACAGACGGTCGGAACGGTCAGGGTGAGTGTCGACAACAAAAAAAGAGACCCGATTGAGAGTACAGCTTAAAAATAAAGATTCAAAATATTAACCTGTTTTGAGCGACACCTTGATTTTTCAGGGCAAAGATGCTGTAAAAGGCAGGTATCCCGTGCAAAACAGGTAAAATAAACATGAATAATAAGGATTCATTTTACAGTGACACTGCCGTAAAAGGCAGGTATGCCGTAAAAACGTGTCGCTCAGAACAGGTTCAACTGTACCTGATATTTAGGAACGTTTGGAAATGTGAATGTCATTTCAGAATGAAACGGGGTTTTTTTTCCATCTATCTTTATTTTTCTTTACTTTCCTGTCTTTTCACGCGTTTCTCTAATTCAGTAATTCTCCGTTTCTTTTTCTTGTTTTGCTTTTAACTTTTTCATTCATCCACTGTCATCTTGCGCACACTATGAACCAATGTTAACGTTTGTATTGTATCTCTATCCAGGCTGAGGATCCAGATGCAGACGGTCAGGATCAGATCGAGTACGGATTGTCCGGTAGCTTCTCGGACAGGTATATTATTAAAAGTATTTTCGTCATGAATAAGCTAGTCATTTTTCTTACAATTGTGTTCAGCAGAAAATATCTTGTTCCATTTTGCGTCCTTTTCGTCTTGTTTTCTTCTTCTTTCCCTAATCTGGGACCAATGCACAACCATTTGTGGGGCCACTGGTAGTACTGGTACTGGTTTCAGACTATGAGTGGCTATGCACATGGGTATTAAAGCCAAGGTTGTATCGAGTCACCTCTGAGTGTGACACCTGTCAACTTGGTTAGCATGACTGGCTGGAACAATTATTAACATGAATTAGTCAGGGGTTGAACTCCCAATGTAGTAGCTACTGAGTATTGGCTCTCCAACTCCACTTTGCGTTCTTTGTAAAGTGAAATATTTCTCTATCTTTAGCTTTGAAATTACCCCTGATGGTGTGATCCGACTGATAGCGCCTGTGGACTACGAACTCACGGGCGGCACTATAGATCTAACAATCGAGGCCTCAGACAAGGGCGGGCGATCCAGCGTGGCACTGGTGCGCATTGCAGTCAGTAATCACAATGATGAGGTCCCGACTTTCCAGCTGCAGGAGTACCAGACCGCCGTGGATGAGACGAGAACCGAACTCCAGCCGCCGATCACAGTCCGCGTGAGTAGCGATAGTACACTAGAACATGTCATAAAAAGCAGAGTGCCTTTCAAGAATGGATCAAGAATGTGTGCAATGGAAAAGTTCTATGAAAGGCAAAAATGTCACTCAAAAGTTTTCTTTGTTGATTGTTAGGCAATTGATAAGGATTCAAGCGATATTACGTACACAATACTGAGCGGTAACACGCCGGACAACGCCTTCTCTCTCAACCCCACGACCGGAGAACTCTCGCTTAACAGACCGCTCCGATTCCAGGAGGCACGACAAGGATTGTAAGTACAGTCAAATCTGCATTGGATGAATTGTCCACTGTGCATTACAATCTGTCTTGGAGGAATTGCATATAATTGCATAAATAATTAATAAATTCTACACTAAATTCAGCTACAATCTTTTAAAATTAGCATAAGTCGCTGCCCACTGTACAGTAAATAGTGCCCTCCAAATTGCTGGAACTCCCACTGTGTAGTAAAATTTACATTGGATTCAGATTTGGCGCAACCATTCATGATAAACACTCAGAAATGAGTAATTCAAAATTGTGTATAACTAAGGTAGAGAGACCTTACTCATGCAATCAATGACAGAATGAAATATAATTCCAGGATTAGACTGGTCGTCCAGGCACGCGACAATGGAGTTCCAGTCCAGACAAGCACGGCAACAATCAGCGTAACTGTTCGCGTGAGTATCAAATAATTACATTATATTATGAAAATAACTTGAAACAAATACCTGCACCTTCGAGTTCTTCAACAAAACGCTCATATTTTTACAATACACTTCAGATAAAAAGTAGTAACTAATAAATATCAACGCATTCTATGTTGTAAGATTTAAAAAGAAATTCAGACGTTGCATGGTTTGTCTTATTTTATTACATGTCGAAGTGAATGTTATCAATTTCTATGTAATTTAGGACATCAATGACAATGCACCAGTTTTCCAGCCTCGCTCTTACACAGCAAGCATCTCAGAGTTGGCACCTGATCGTAAGTAGCTTGATATGTGATAACTTAGTTAATGTGTTGAAATAATTCAAACTCACCTACCATAAATCTTACATCACTGAAGATAGGCTAAGATGAGTCTGCGCAAATAACCACAGGGTGTATTCTTAACTTTTAAGTCTTGCTCTTATGTAATCAGAATATGAAAGGCTGTCGTATAATGGGAGTCAATACATCTTCTTTGAGTAGATCAGGCTGTGGTTACGGTTAGTGCGACAGACGTGGACATGGGAACCGCCGGTCAGATTACGTACGAGATCGGCACGACTCAGGATAACTTCTACATAGAACCCCTCACCGGTGTGGTCAAAGTCAAACCCTACTCCATCCTGGATCTAGAGAGGTCGCCTGCCAGCTACAACCTTCAGGTATGGTCGTCTTTTATTTTGAGGGAGTGCAGGGACAGATCCGCAAGTGGGACCCTGGTATACACGGTGCACAGTTAATTTCATGGGTGCTTCAATGCAATGTACCCAGTGGACACCAACATCTTTTATGGAGACTCTTTGTTCACTTACAGGTGTTTTGGTATATCGACAAATAAAGTTATATATTTCTGTGATGTGTATTTGTAGATTTGGGCCATAGATCAGGGTAGTCCCCCGCAGACTGGCACGGCTGAGGTGACAATCATAATACAAGACGACAACAACCACGCACCCGAGTTCACCATCGACTTATATAGATTTACACTGTCAGAATGTAAGTGAAAGTTCGGAAAACTCTTCTGTTTGTAATTCTTATATCAATTATGCACGATGCATATTATTTTGAAATATAAATGGATTCATTAACTGTCACATTTATTAGTCCGACAGCAAAGGTTGGTAAAGCTGCTGCTATTCTTTGTTGTGGATAATAGTTGGGACCACCTAATAGCTACAGTAGAACCTGTTTTGAGCGGCATCATAATTTTTCAGGGAAAAGATGCCGTAAAAGACAGGTGTGCTGCACATAACATGTGAAATGAAACATGAATAATAAGGATTCAGTTTACAGTGACACTGCCGTAAAAGGCAGGTATCCCGTAAAAAAGATGCCATGGAAAACAGGTTCTACAGTATGTAATACATATAGTTTATTTCATTATGTAGGGCTGCTGTGAAACTTCTAAACTGTTTCACTCTCAGTTCCAGGTATTTAAGACAAGCGCCATAGCTTGACGTTATATAAAGAACTCTTACTTATTTTCAGCTGTAACGATCGGTACGTCTGTACTACAACTTGAAGCTCGTGATCCGGACAGTTCGGCAGATCTGCGCTACACCATCAAACAACAAACTCTAGAAGCACAAGACCGCAGTGGACAACCAGTCACCAACCTGGCTCCTATCACTGTAAGTATCTTTTCTCAGCCATGTACGATTCGTTTAAAGATATGTTACAGTTTAAAGATGTGTTACAGACCGTGATATTTATCACGCCTCGTGCTTCCCTTTGGAATATGGCAAAACAGGTTTTCTGTTTGTAATTTTGTTGATGCACAATGTGATTGTGTGACACGTTACATCAGCTGTTGAATTATTCAAATGCAACTTGAAACTTTACAACCGTTTCTTTATCTGCAGAGGATGTTTAGATTGGATGAACGGACGGGTGTAATCACGACTCAGTCGGAACTGAGTCGGGACACAGCCGCACAGGTCAGCTTCGTCGCAGAGGTGCGCGACATCCGAGCTGTGGATCCTCCACCAATACAACAAACAGCAACCGGTACGTTCCTGGTAGTATTTACTAAATTTGTTATTTGCAATTGTTTGCAAACAAGATAAAAATAAAGTGTCAGGTTGACGCGTTTGAACAAGTATCCTTCGTTTTTGCATTACCTCATGTAAAAAGTAATCAAAACCATAATTTCTGCTGTTTTGAGGCACAATTGTGGTTTTATTTATATCTTGTTTTACATTTGAGAAATGTAATACTGTAAAACAGTTGCAATCTCAGTTGCAATCAACAATCTCTAGTACCAAAATAACAACAGATTGCATTGTCATCGCTTATCAATGTCAGTCTGTATTACAGTCTCCGTTATCATGAACATCAGACCGGATTCCGACGACATAGACTTTGAACGACAACCAGGCACCAGTGCCAATGAGCTGTCAATCACAGTGCGTGAGGACACGCGCATCAACATGCGCATAGCAGCGATCGTGGCGCACAGCCCCGTGACGAGGAAGGTCATCACGAACTACGTGGAAGTGCCGAACTCTGATCAGGGCGACTACTTCAGGGTCAACCAACAAACAGGTCAGCTATCAACCCAGTTTACTAGCTCGTTTTCGTAAACTTAACGCCCAGTCTTTAATGCAACACTCAAAGTCAAACGCATCCAACTCAAAGAAATTGATCTTTAATGCGTACAATTCAAAGAAATTGATGTGTTAAGCTTCGTGTTATGTTGGTTTGTAATGTAATGCTACCCTGTGGGCATTATGTTATAAAGCAACACAGCGCATAACGATGGGTGTTAAGTTTATGAAAACAAGCTGTACATCAAAGGGAGGAATGGGTGTGAGCAATGTGTACATTTTAGGATATCAGTGGTCATGAAGTTGGCACATTTTCTTTTCGTGAATAGATCCAAGGGTGCTGGGTTGGATACAGAAAGTAGTGCAGGTACGGGTGAGGGATAGCGAGGGATACTTTAGAAGGGATAGGGTCTTAGAGATAGCAGAGATTTTGCACAATTGTTGAGGTGGGTTGACAGATGGGGTCATGTGTAAGGAGTAATGTACGTTGAACAAATTCCTGGAGGAAGGGCGAAGTCAGTTGGATAGACATATGGCCATGAGGATGTCTTGTTGGTGCCTACTTACAGTGGTGCTACTTTTACTGCATAGGTTGTACTATTTTCTCGTGTCTCGCAGCTAAACATGTGCACAGCAGTCAACTCAGAATCTGTACTTACTGCTTTGCTGCAGTCAGCAATTTGGCCTGATGCTTACCCTCTAGTTTCATCTGTTATCCAACGTATTGTTGTTTACCAGGTGAGGTTACACTGATACGTGAGCTGGACTTTGAGGAAGGACCTCGCACGCTGGGTATGCGTGTGATGGCGTACACTGATGATGTACCACCACAGAGTGCTGAGGTCACACTGGACGTCCAGGTCCTCGATGTCAACGATAACAGACCAGTCTTCGTACAACAGGTGACTACGACGTTCCTTTCTAAATTTTGATGAGTGACATGCATGCTCTCCTTGATAGTGAAAATGATAAGATCACTACTTTAGTCGACGCCCGGACACTGCCTTCACTCATGTGTATCCTTATGCTCTTCTAACACAGGAGGGGGTGAAAGAATCCTCGATGCATACCTTTCTGTCCAGACAGCAAAAACAGCTTATGAATTTTCAGGCATGCAAGTCATTGCCGTGCTGTAGCATTAGGGTGATATTTGTCTTAGGTACACCGCAGTCCATTTCAGTGATGTCGTCTATTATTCAGTGTTCTTTTATTTTCCTTTTTACTACAGAACTACGAGTTCCGTGTTGCGGAGGGCCTGCGCTACCCTGCACAGTTCGGTATAGTGATCGCAACGGATGCTGATTCAGGACGTTACGGCACCGTGCGGTACAGCCTCACCGGACCCACGGCACAACTGTTTACTATTGACCCACAACGGGTAGGTTACGCGTGTAAACATGCCAAAGACTATTTTTATAGAATTCAGGCTTTTTTATTCTATTGTTTGAATTAATTTCCCACCACACTTTGAAAACAGGATTAAAAAAAAGGACTCAAATAGCAAGTGAAACATGTTATACACGGCAAATATTACCACCTTGGAAATAATGACAAGTTTTGTCATGAGTCAATTTGAAAAAAATTAAATCATTGGAGTTTTTTTAAAGACCGTGTTAGATTTTTTCTTTCCAATCGCTGCATTTTAAATGTCTCACAAGTGCAATGTAATCCAGATGATTAAAAAAAAGCCTAATATGTTGTCGTCCGTCATAGTGCTATTGCCTTCACAATGATCCGTTACGCCTCCCATTCTTTCTTTAAAATGGATCATTGAACATTTTAATAACTCTGATGTTTCGCACATACGGTAGGACCTCTTTTGAGGGACAGCCAACTTTTGCAACACAAAAATGTCGTGCAAGAGAGAGTGTCGCTCAAAAGAGATGCCTCTCAACTGTAATAAATAATATTGGCGTTGTGTATTCTATAGTTTTAGTGTATGAAAATAAATCGTGCCTTTTTAAATTTTCAGGGATATTTATCAATCAAAGAAGGAGTCGAGTTGGACAGAGAAGTTACGTCTTCATACGATCTGATAATCACAGCGACTGACAATCCGACGGATCCGAATCAACCACAATCTTTACAACAATCCACAACCACCACAGTAAGTTCCTATTTAAAGTATTTGAAAGTAATGTTAGCATTCCGTGGGTGCCTAATTCTTCAGCAGTGCGTTGGCTTTACATTAACAGATCAACTGGTTAAAGTCAATGGCGTCAAAAAGCACCGCCTACCGCCCAAATGGGTGGCAGCTTTTATCAATCAGTGCGGCAACTTCGAAAGAAAGATATTCAGACCACACACTTTATGTTTGACATTACGTCACAGTTCATTCAACATTACAAGTACCGTGGCTTGTTCAAAGGTGAATGGGCCTCAACTTTAGGAGTTTGGATGGCACTACCATTTTGTTCTGACACCACGGTAAGGTTACCATGGTTTGTAATGTACATTGCACTATTTACAGGCTCGCGTCATAATTCTGGATGAGAATGACAATGCACCAACCTTCACCCAAGTGGAGTACGTTATGAACGTGCTGCAGGATGCGCCACAGGGTACGGAGATAGGACGTGTTCGCGCCACCGACCTGGACACGGCAGAGAACGGGCAAATCCGCTACTCAATCATAGACGATCCATCAGGAGGTTAGAACTCATGTTTTATTATGGAGGTTGTAACATTGAAGTCGATGTAGTAGTTATTCCCTGGGCACAGAGAGGAGACTGTGGCAGTTATTACAAAAACAAAAAGTTTAAACATGTCAACTGTATTTGTGCATTTATGTACGTGCATTTAAGAGTTGAATACATAGATGCAGCAGAACTTGTTTTGAACTACACCTCTCTTGAATAACATCCTGTCTTTACGACACATATTCACTGCATGCAAAATTGTTAAAATCACTTTAAATGACCCTGTGTTGAGTGAAACCCTGCCTTTTAAGACATTTTTAAGAGGGAAAACTTCAGTGTCACTCAAGACAGGTTCTACTGTTGTGCTTTGAAAGCAAATTTACACCCACCGGTTTATCTATCTAGCACACTTTACTAACCAAATGATCCTTTTCATTCCAGGTTTATTCGGAGTTGACCCGAACAGTGGCGCAGTGTTCACGAGACGAAGCCTGATGTCCGCTGCCGACAATATCTACCAGTTGCTGGTGCAGGCGGAGGACCTGGGACGGCTGACGGACAGAGCGACCGTCTCCGTGGTGGTGGCGGATCCTCAGGGCTACAATGGAAAACCGCGCTTCCTCTTCCCACCACAAGATGGAGCAGCTGTTGACCTGCCAGAGGTAAATAACATGTTGTTTTTGTGGACCGGAGTCTATTTTGTGGGACCACTGGTACCCTCTGTTTCGGACTTGGAGTGACTGTGCCCATGGGTTTCAAAGCCAGGGTGGATCTGTTGATGGCATGTTTACTCACTTGAGCACTTTGATCCCCAGAGTCACTTCTGAATTTTCATCTAAATAACATGTTTATTTTTGGTGGCAACCGTCACAATCACTTATTCTGGGACCAGAGCACATTCATTTTGGAGCCACTGGTACTCCCAATTTTGGTCAACATTTCAAGTACTAACCGAGGCCGCATTTGCTTGATTGATCGTGGACTGATTGAGGTATGCCACTCTACTCGTACATAGACAGCCAATTTGCTTCCGTCAGCAATACAGTCAAATCTGTCTTTCGAGCCCACCTGCCATCTGTAACCAGATGTTGAACATGTATTTTAAGACAACCCATTCTTCAAGACAATAAATAACGAAATATGTGCCAAGAATAATAGCTGTTTTGCTTTTGCAGAAATGGTTTGTTTAGGTAAATACTTTAGGTTTGTTGAAGTCCACTGTAAATATGATAATTGTGACATTTCAGAGTGTCAAAGTTGGAGACAATGTGACAAGAATTGTGGTGCAAGGACCGCAAGATGGCAGCAAGTGGTTGTTTGAGCTGTTGACGACCGTGCCGGACCACGAGTGGTTCAAGATAGATGGCAGCACCGGTATCATCACCGTCAAACAGCCACTCGACAGAGAACGACAGTCCGAGTATGAGGTATGAACTTCATCGACGCACTTTGAGAATTCCCACCAGTTCAATGTTATCCAAATGATTTTTAAGCGTCCTATTAAATGGG
Source organism: Haplosyllis anthogorgicola (assembly GCA_038406195.1). Lineage (NCBI taxonomy): Eukaryota > Metazoa > Annelida > Polychaeta > Phyllodocida > Syllidae > Haplosyllis > Haplosyllis anthogorgicola. The sequence continues at coordinate 270 of JBCAUI010365293.1, read as the reverse complement.
TTGTTTTTATTCCAAGGATGATGTAGACTTAATGCCAACACAGAAAACTTTTTCAAATATATAGTGGTTTTGTGGACAGAAGTTCATTTTTTGGGGCCACTTGTACCCTCTTTTTGAAATTGGAGTGACTCTGCCCATGGATTTCAAAACCAGGGTGGATCTATAGCTGGTGTGCTTACTTCCTTCTGCACTATCATTGGCGGATCTAGGGGGCGCAGGAGGCGCCCCCCCCCCCACGGCCAAAATTTTCTTCATTTTCATGCAGTTTTT
>JBCAUI010365182.1:0-14791 GCA_038406195.1 Haplosyllis anthogorgicola | reverse complement strand
ACACATGTATCTCTGTAGACTTGTAGAAATAAATAGTTGTGTGCAAACAGATTCTTTGTCTCATTCCAACGTAAGTGAATGGAATCTTCCATGTGTATGTGGAAACTAAAGGGAACTTCATCAAGATTACCTTGAATCCAGCCCCATTTCCTTTGTTTAAAATTTCAAGTATAAGATAGATCCCCGGCTTTAAAACTCAGAGTCAGTGTCAAAACGGGAGCAGTAGTTACAAATGCCACAATGGCTGTTGCCTTTTTTATCACTTACGTTCTGTTATAACAGGATTAGAAAGTGTAGTGACAGCTCTGGATGTGTCAGTGGATGAACTGGAACTATCAGTCAATTCAACCATTGCTAGTCTGGATGTTTTGCAGACTGAAGTGCAGGGTAAAGAAAAATGAATAAGTCGGCTGATGATTTTTAATGATTTTCCGAAAAAAGCACTACATAAATTTCTATTGTCCATATAATACATAGAACATTCATCTTATAATATTTACTTCTTCGTATATGTTGAATTGTTGTAAATTACCATTGTATTAACATTGTAAAAGTATTTCATTTTAGAGCTGGATGAATCAACCGATGCCAGACTTACAGCTCTCGAGGAAATACTCGTTGGTAAGTTTAGACACATTCTATAGATTTTGGATGAAAGTAAACTGAGGATGAAATTCCTATCATTTTGGAACATCAAATGCACAGCGTGGAATTCTTTTGTTGTCTTTTTCGTTCCGTACATCTCCAAATTAATAGGAATTTAAAGAGCTGATGGCAAGAGCTTACAAGTGAAAATATATTATTATTTGTTTTAGTTCCTTGGGATGCCTGTTCCAGCTCACGATGTGACCACGGAGCTTCTTGCATTGACGTGAATGTTGATACGTTTGTTTGTATGTGCAGAGACGGATACTTTGGAATCACTTGTGGCGAAAGTAAGTACAATTTTCCGTAAGTCAAATTTTTGGATGTTGTGCTAAGATTATGCAATTGGGAAATTTTATTTTGCATTCCTAGCTTTGCCATCTCAATTTAAATTTAATGGCTTTTCCTGCTGAGTAATCTCGAGTTAAATACGAATAGTGTGGTAATAATACACATCCATTACACTATTACAAGGGCATGCTGAACTGCAATATAAAGTGCTTTATGTGCCTACAATGCGACCCATGAAATTCCACTGTTACAAATGGTATAAAGAGGATGTGATTGCCCCAAAACCCCAAAAAATTATTTCGATAATTGTCGACATTGTATGTCATATTTTTTTTATGTTTAAGAGGATCAACTTGTTAACTCAAAATCAATGGTGAGGAATTTGTCGCAATTCCTGAAAATGCTTGGTGTATTTATTCACCTGTACTCTTCAAAGAAAGTATTTTTCATTGGCGGATCCAAGGAGGGAGGAGGGTGCCAGCTCTGGGGTGGCTAGCTTTGGGGTGCCCTACTTTTTACCTAATGTTTGCATAAAAATCGCAAAAACTGCATAAAAATTAAAAAGAAATGGGCCTCTGGTGCCTCTCCTGGATCCGCCAGTCAATATTCCACAAAATTAAAAAATTTGCTGCTGATTGATTATCAAGAACTAATTTAGCACGGTCCGTACACTTCCAAAATATCCTTGCTGGTCTGTTGATACTCAAAGAACAGGAACTGTGAGAGCAGGGCATAGATCTACTTTTGCATCTTGTAGCCACTATGTGGCAGTAAGCAGTAATACATACAAGGAACACTTTTCACAGGACCGAACTTTGTGGTTCACACAATAAGTTGACGTGAAGTTATTCAGGTCAAGAAAAGAACTCGTCAAAGTAGATTACCACAAAACTTTGAGGTGCACTTTAAGAAAAGGTTCTAAGTATCACTTTTTATCCATCCTTTAAAAATTAACGAGGCATCCTTTTGCATGCCTTACAATATTAACATCCTGCAGGGACTTTCATTGTAGAATTTCGTGAGATGTGTATGCACAGCTTGTGTCATGTTTTTGATTCACCATTGGAAGTTGTTAAAGCTCACATTTTATTTGTAACATGAAATAAGAAAGTCCCCTTTCACTTCATGACCAGATCATAAAAATTTCATTAAATTTGCATCAATAAAATTTCATGTTGTGTTCTTATGTGTATCAGCAGCACAGTGAGGGATTATTTTGTTTCAAAACATTCAATAATTCCTCTGAATCGTCACACTTAAGTCTATATTAATTAATTTTCACTTGTTTAGGCTATTCGGACAGCTCGTTTGTTGCCACATTTGATGTTTTTTCGTTTAACCCAACGGAGCCGAATCCAATAGTATTTGATGTGGCTGTACTGAATGAGGGTGGTCACTATGATCCTTCGACTGGTATCTATACCGTACCACTGGATGGCACCTATGAGTTTATTGTGTTTGCTTTGGCCAATGGAGACGATAATGTGAAAGTTTATCTTGTTGTTGATGACGTTCGTGTAAGTAACCATTTGAGGTAACAAGTAATGCACGTAATTTATTGCCTGTCAAGTGCTACTTTTGTTTTGCATTTCAGCACATCATCACAGAATTTAGCTGTAACATCGCACCTCTTAAATTACAATTAGCATTTACCACATGAGGTTGTTGAGATTGAGTGGACACGTGTGACTCACAATCACAGAGTTGTGAGGTTGACTCTCGCTGGCTGTAGTGCCAAAAAGGCACTCAGTTGTAGCCTCTGTCTCCTGTTAAACCAAACGATCAGTAAATTGATTACCAGGTTTGTTGGGAGTAAAAGGACATTGTGTTTAAACTGTAGTGTCTCATAAACCATCTCTAACGGCATATTCATATGTTTACTTTTAACATCTTCATTTATTTACAGGTTAACCTAGGATTTGGAAGAGGTGGAGAGGGATTTCGATACGCGCAAGTGGTGGTTGTACTGCCAATGACATCAGGCCAACAGGTGTGGGTGGAACCCTTAGGAATAGACAGTATGTATGGCGGCAGTACTGGTGAAGGAATGTTATCCTGGTTCTCCGGACATCTCGTTCATGCAACTTAATCCAACGTTCCTTTTGGCTTCCAGGCCCTAAATAAACTTATCTGTTTTAATACAAGTATTCAGAACTGAGGTTTTCTATTGTTTTGTACTGAAACTATGTTAATAAAAATTATCTAAAAAGTTACCATCTGCAAAACAGTGTATCAAGGTAAGTTTGAACACGAACAACGAACTTTAACACTGTGATAAAATATTTGCATAACTTTTTCACCCCTTTGATATGTTAGACAACTGGAACAAAATACATTTTGTTCGACAGAAAAATGCATTTCAACATACACCTTCCAGAATTTTGAAATGAATTAAATAACAAGAACATGTATTACAAGATTTCAACTTGAAACAATCAGTGTAATCAATAGATCAAAAGTATACACTAATATACACATTTTGATGTTAAAATCGTATCAGAATTTTAACACGGTACCTTGTGGGAGTTCCCTTATCTTCCCTTATCGTGTACAATTAATACGATTTCTGTGTAATGTCGGATACACTGCTTCTCTTATTTGGTACAATTAAACTATATGAAAGCAATATATTTTCCCTGGATATATTATTTAAGCCTAATTATAACTCCATCGGTTCAATACAAGTTTCCCAATGCGATGAAGACAGACAAATGCTCCTGAAATGCATGTCTATTTGAGAACGTTTGAGTCAAACTAGATTTTAAATCTTTTTGTCGCATCATTTGAGGTTCTTCGTATTTATATTGGTTTGCATGACTACACAAATTTGCTTCATTTTGCTTAAATAGCCAATTTTGTGTAAAAGTCTTGCCTTATTAAGCAAACTTGCTTTATTAAGCTATCATAACATATCAAGAAAAACCTTGATTATTTGAACTCGAACTCGATTTTTTTTTATTCAATCATCCCATGATTCGGTTTTCCCAATTGAACTGTTGGAAATGTTACATCTCATATATATTTTAAATTAAGTAAATTAAACTGATGATTATTGATAACTTGTATATTTTCCGCCATTGCAATATTTGGTCCCAATTTCCCCCAAATACTATTTGCATACTTATTTATTATCTAAAATCAATCAATTATCCCTTCAAATAAACTACAATGTAAGTATCGGATTGACCCTCTAATTCAAACCATGCATAGCATGGGAGTCCATAGTAGGGCTTCAGGGAAGTTTTAAAATTTCACTTTTTTTTCAACAATTATCAGTTTTAAAGCAGTTTAACAAATTAACCCAGTTATTCAGTTAATGTGATTGCTACATAACCCAATAGAGTGAAAACTACACCGCCTGAACTGTTCATAATTCATGAGAGTAAGAGTGACAGAAGGTTTGACCAATCAACTCCTGAAATTCTATTTCGGAACAATAGCACATCAAAAGCACATGAACTATTGTGTTTTCTCTTTGTTCTGTACCTTCTGAAATTTGTAGGAATTTCTTGATTTTGGGGTACAAAATAATAATAAAATCATAGTTGATAATTGAAAACGCGTACATGGATGATACTAATTCGACAGATAGCTGAATGCCGAATATGCCGAATGGAGATTTATTGTACAATATTTTGCAATATTATTGTGGCGGTGAATTTGTTTAAATTCCTTAAAATTCTTGGTAACAATAACAATAACATAACTAAATAATGACACAACATCCTCAATGATTTAAAAAAGTGAGATGTGGGTAACTGTCACAATTTAATTTCCGGTTTTTTTATTTAGAAATTTGTACAGAAATCGTAGTTTCGGAAACGAAGAGAACAAAGGAGAGAACGAAGTAAATTTCAAGCTGTGCTTTTGATGCTCTATTGTTAAACTTCTGATACAAATGCTGTGTACTGAAACGAAATTATAATTCTATCTAATCAGTTAAAACCTACAGGAACAGTAACTCGATCTTCTAGACTCCGTATGGCGCAATACAGTACACAGAAATCGTATCATTTTGGAAACGAATAGAACAAAGGAGAAAACGAATTTCACGCAATGCTTTTGATGCGCTATTGTTAAACATCTGATACGAATTCCGTGTACTGTTGAACTGGAATAAAAATACTTATTATGTAAACTCAAGATAATAAAATTAAGTTTCCACTTCCTTCACCCCCAGTGCAAAAATGAAACTAATACACAGTATAAAGTTTTTGGCGGCTTGTGACGTCCAAGTGTATTTATTGTCCACATAACAATTTTTCAAATGTCAAACACATCACAGAGTACACTTGAGGAGCTTTAACACGGGCCTCACTTACACAAAAGACGAAAAACTATTACACTACACTAGAATAAAGGGAGGGAGAGTGGGAAACTTGTTGCCTGTGATGACTTGAGATGGCAAATGAGAGCGAAAAGTGGCAGGGAGCCCTTAAATAGGAGTCCCACACCACTATACAGAACTGCAAACTGTAATGGGGGAGCAGTCCGTTTTCTTAATTAGAAAATTTGACGGGGCCAAATTTGCACAATGAAAAAGGAGGAAATTCAGTTTGATCAAAAAAGTACATTAGAGGTTATATTATAAATTCGATATTTTTACAACATACAAAAACTCGCATTTCTAAAAGTGAGGACGTAATTTACTAAACAGCTTTCCCAACGAATCCTAAAAAGCATGCATAAAACTTCCTCCATTCGGTAAAACCATCGTCCAATGCTGATGACATAAAGGAAGGGCTCTCCATGAAAGGACAGACTAAATTGTGTCGTCAAAGAAATGGTATTTCAGGGTTTTGGTCATTATTTTCTCACAAAATTGAATTTTTGAAAAAATAAACGACATTCCATGTTTCTCTTCGACTACCTGTTAAGGTAAGTATTTTAATTTTGAAATATTTTCCCACGTTCAAAACACGGCAATACGGAAGTAAAGAATATTTTGACATGACACGTTGCAAGCATATGTGGGGCGGGACATTAACATTCTTTTCTATCAAAACAAACCTGAGATCAATAGTGAATTCACAAGATGTGTGTTTTTCATGAAGTCTGTATTTAGAACTAGAAAATGGCGAGAAAGAAAGACGTTTATGTCTTCAATCTACGAAGGATAATGCATTGCATCCTGATAATGACAAACTATAGTCGGACGTATTTTATTGATCAAATTGTAATTTGAACATTTGCAAACACATCAAAATTCCGATCAATTGAGAAACGTACAGAAGAAAAGAGAGACAAAAAAGAATTCCAGTTCTGCTATTGTTCCACATCTGATAAGAATTTCATCTTCTGACAATGATGCTGGTATTGTTATCCAGATTTTGTGAGTCCGGGGACTCTCTGTCCGGATACAAGTTGTGTCAATATCTACTTAGTGAAGGCTACGATATAAACGTTACCACCACATCCACCGGGGCGTGGCTCAAATCCGAAATCAAGCGAGCGAATCAGCTGACGACAGAGATAAGGGGAAGTGTTACTCTGCTCGAGCCTAAGTATTTAGAGAATGAATCCCCGTCTCCAGAATGGATAGCAAAACTTCATAAACAGTACTTTGGATATTTATCTGAACTGCAGAATGTTGACACTATCATAGGAACTCTGCCTGCAACAGCACAAACAGCTGTAGATTTGAAGAGATCTCTGAACTGCAAACTGGTTCTTCTACCAACCATTAAAATTGAAGCTGATCAAGAGGAACTGAAGACGGAGATCAACACTTTGGCAGAGGAAGCTGATGAGATCTGGTCATTTGGATCGGACACGTACTGTCATTACCAGACTAATATCTTTCAGGAGGTGGAAGGAACTGCAGGAAACAAACATAAGGAAATCCTACTGCAACCCTTTAGCAACAGAAGTGATTTAATATACTACTGGAACCGGAGTTCTTCAAGGTTTAAAATTCGAAACAGTGACGTTAGGAAGTTGGTATCAGTTTGGAACAAACCATATCTGTTTTTTAACAAAGGCAGAGAAACATACTCGAAAGGAAGCAACATCCAAAACTTCCAAACTCTAGGTCAGGCCTTTGGACAAATTAATGCCAATGCTATCCAAAGGCACATGGGAAAAATTCAATGGAATATTCATGGTTTGAAGTTCGAAGATCCAATTATCCATTCCATTGAGAATAAGGCAAAACCAAATGTTCTGAGGATCACTGCATTTAGTGCTGTTAACTCAATAGATGATCTCACCTGGAAGAATTGCCAGGCCTTCATAGTTCCTGAAATTGTTGATGAAAGCTTCAATTTCATCGCTCTGAGTGCAATATGGCTGGGTATACCTACCCTTGTGTCCAGTCAATCCAGCATTGGAAAGTTTCTTCTGAGTCTTTCCTGTCCTGAAAAAAGCAGAGCTGTAGTCATCCTTACAGGAGATCCTGAGCTGGATAAAGAGACGTGGATTGAGAAAATTTACAAAGAAATCCTAAATGACGATGCAAAGCCGGCCCAGTGGGCCAGACAAATCAGTGAATATCTCCAGAGCAATCCACAACTGTGGAAAGTGGATCTCTCCTTATTAAACACCACACATGTGTCGGATAATCGCTTGGGACCCATCAACACCAAAACCAAAGCTGTTTCAGACCAGGGAGACATCTCAGAAATCAAAGTCAAAGTATCACCATGGCAACCTTCGAATAACGCATGTGTTCACCGGAAACAATCAGCACCGGAAGAAAGGGACTTCCGGAGACCATGGACTGAGTATCAGGTAACATCAAATATTTTTGTTGAGAAAAATAAATCGTCGTGATATGCGATTGAACAACATTTGGATTTTACCAATTTTCACGAACTTCTTATTTTTTAAAAAGACGATGTTAGATTTGGTTATTCATCATGGTTGATAAATTTGATCCCCTTGTTCGATGACCCCTCATTGCCAACCGTCTTTTTGTTTGTGAAATATCCTGTCCCCATGTCCGATATCGTTACTATAAGAGAAATACGGTGGACCATCCTTTGGACGACCACCCAATTTTGGGAAGAAAAGTGGTCGCCAATGGGGTGGTGTTCTTGCAAAAGAGGGTTATTCCTGCGTAATTTAATGTGCGTAACTTGTAAAATCTGATGGCCTTGCAAAGAGAGGTTGGTCATGCAAAAAAGGTCCGCCCAAAGGAGGTTCCACTGTAGTACAGATTCACCCTGAGCTTCTTCAGCAAATTTTTGTTGTTGCCTTAATTTTTAATTCCTCCCTTTTGGAATGTTACACAAAAACCATAAGATGGTTTTTTCTATGATTGGTTTTAATAACATGTCTTTGATTATTTGTCCTAGGTATCAAGGAATGGTTCAGTCAAGTCCAGGCCAGCTTCAGCTCCCCTGGCATCACAGTCCAGTCAATCAACCAAAGGTCCTGTGTGCCCATACCATAGAGGTGACGCTCTCAACATCTTCTGCGAGCCGTGTGGAACAGTTGTCTGTAACAGCTGCAAATCTGCCTCTCATTGGTCTCATGATACAGTTCCCTTAAAAGTAAAATCTGAAGAAATTCAAGGCAGATTGAAGGCTCTGTTGCCAGTCTGTGCAACACATGAAAGTGAAATTGCGAATAAATTAGAGAATCTGAGAAAATCTAAAGAAGATGTTGAAGCATCCACAGAAAAAGCAATAGCACAGATGCGTCGTCAGCATGAAAGCGTTAAACTTCAACTTGATACATATCTTGAAACGCAATTGGAAATTATTAAAACCACAAAGAAAGAACAACGTGATGAACTTGAAGAAGAAGAATCCAGATGGGAGCAGCTCAGAGAGCAGAGGAAGAACTTGGAGGAAAGAGGGAGGCAGCTGCTGGAGCGGACTGGGTCTTCAGACTTTGTTTCTGATTCCAACACCTTCCTAATGAACAACCAGCTTCAAAGTCTACCAGAAAATGATCCTTTGGTCCTTACAAGCCAGTTGGTGTACAAACCTCCGTCATCCTGGAAGGCAGTTGAGTCTCAGGAGTTCCAGAGTCTCATGCAAGATCAGATCCTGGGTCACTTTGGGGTCAAGGACGAACGTCTCCATCAACAAGAAATGAATGACCAAACGGGTTCTGCAAAAATGCGGTTTGCAGCTTCAATCTTAAGAGGAAGCAGTTATTCCATGCTGTCTCAGACAACAAGTAGACGAAGTAGAAGTGCTGAGTCGTTACCATACAGTTCAACGTATTCTCTCGTAGAATCTCCAAGGTTCACGTTCAGGAACAAGCGATCCATGCACAAGGGATCCTTCACCAGTCTGATAGAGGAGCCCACGTACCTACGATCGTCGTCACACGCTGAGCCCCAGATGAGGGTGTCAGGAGACCATACGCCCTACAGGATGCCGCTAGCCGGAGAAGTATCCGTGGAACTGGAATCTCGCACCACTAAAAGTCCAAGTGGCACACACCTAAAGGTAAGAATATTCACTTCAAAATATGAATAATTCCAAACCAAACCTTAAATAAGAGATTCCCACAGACCCAATTTTAGGCTGTCAATAGCCACAGTTCAGGATGCCAAAAAGAAACTTCACCCTGTATAGTCTTGTATTCAATATTCTTTGACTCTTTGTTTCAGGTATTTCATGACGCACTATTTACCGAGGAGTCCATGTGGATTTGTGGTTGGACGAAGAACACGTTCACCAAGAACGACACAGTCTTACTGAATGTCCACGGTCCCAGGTACGAGGTGATGGTAAAACAGAAGAGACCGGACGAACATGCTCACATCACCACCATGATGCTTCTCAGAGGAGAGAGCATATTCTTCGCAAAGAGGGGAGGAAAGGAGATCCACAGCTTCAACACCCATTCACACATATTCTGTCTTAAGCATAGCAATGCTGAGACAAGCATTGAAGCGTTATGCTGCAGTAAGGATCGCTTTTACGCCAAGACCTCAGACTACATCAAGGTTTTCGACTTTAGGTTCAACCCAACCAATCCCGTGCCCATGGTTGATGACGACACAACCGGAAGTGACGTAGACATGTGCTTTGTGCAGAATGTTGATTTTGACCACCAGAGGGCTATGACAGCAAACAACCACGTGATTGTGTTCAGCAAATCAGCACCAAACAGTTATGTGAGAGCTGTGAACATGGCGGGTGATGTGATGTGGCAGATTGACTGCAGAAACAACACAGAACTGGACTCCAGGTTTGACCCCTGCAGTGTATCAGCCTCTACAGCAGGAGACATATTCATAGCTGACCGTGGAACACATAAGGTATCATTTTGTTATGCCTCACTTTTACTGGACAACTTAAGAAATCCTCCTTTCTGTGTAACAAATCAAGAAATTCCAAAAAAAATTTAGGGGTACAGAACAAAAGAGGAAACAAAAGAATTCAACCCTGTGCTTTTGAATTTTGGCTCTAAACTTTTCATAGGAAATATTGATTTGAACTTTCATGAAAGATTCCCTTATGAACTGAAGACGATTTTACTCCTTAAAGTACGGTTCCTGTCAAATTCGAATGTCCGGCTCATTCGGTCAAACGTCGCTTTTTGCTGCTTGTGTGACCCTTGACTTGTTACAGGTCACATTAATGATGTGTGTGGTTTGTTGTTGTTGTTGTTGTTGCTGCTGCTGTTGTTGTTGTTGTTGCTGTTTTTGTTGTTGTTTGGTTTTGTTTAGTTTTATTTTTGTTTGTTTTTTTTCAGTGATCCAATGGTAAACGAAATATGGGCCTCCGATCCAAGAGCAATCTTGCTATTTCCTTAATTTTTTGTTTTCTGTTATAATTTTTTGCGGAAATGTCATTTGGAAGCATGACATTTAAAGCAATATCTCTTTTTCCCTGTTGAAAAACAATTTAGGTAACCCGGAAGGAAAGCGGAAACATTTCCGAAAAAGTAGCAGTGAAACATTCCCAAATCTCTTCAGTATTGATCAGTGCATTGATGTCAAGGTATATCACGTGTACTTGTTTTGCAGCAAGAAACTAAATTTCGTGCGATTTTTACGTTCCTGGGAAATTCCTGAACAAGTAATGGAATAGGAAGTCTATGGAATAAGGGTGCACGAAATGCTATTTCACGCGTAACCTTTTTCCAGAAATGCAATTTCTCGAGAATCTTGTATTGAACAAATGCACGGATCCTAAGGAAACTTCATATTACGTCATGGGCCCCTCAATCAATGAAATGCCTACCACGAATACGTCACAACGAGGATTCCCCGTGGAAAACTTCATTTATGGTTAACTAGAATTATCTACATTTTTATCTGGACCAGGCAGTGTACTCGGTTTCAACGCCAAGGGAATTTTCTTTTGCTTGAAACAATAGATTTACTGGAGCGTAAAAATGTACGGCTGTATCCAGTGTTTTAAAACGCCTTGGCAGAATCTTTTCGAGCACTAGGATTACGTTTTCTTCGGATTCTGTATGAAACCGTTTGTGACTGATGAAAACATTTTACTTTTGCAAGCAATGAATATTTCCCTTTAGGCTTTTTGTTTTATTCATTTGTTCATTTTTATCAAACAGGTGACCTCATTTACAAGCCAGAGCATATGCGTACTACATTTCTGTTGGACACTACATTGGCGGATCCGAGAGGTGCTAGAGGGGCTCGCCCTCTTCTTTTGTCATTTTCAAGCGGTTTTTAGTGAAGTTTTACGCAAAAACTAGGGCATCCCAAGGTTGCTCTCGTCCCCTTGACGAGAAATCCTGGATCCGCCAATGCACTAGGAAACAGCGCAGCATGTAAAGGCAGAATTTTCATTATTCGGAGAGTTATCAGTGATCCTCCTTGTATTCTGTAGATTTACCAGGTGGACATGTACGGCGCGAACTTGCGGGTCCTGCTGGATGAGGGGCGGGAGATCTTCAAGCCTTCTCGAGTGAGGGTGGACACCGCCGGGCGGAGACTAGTCGTCATCAACAAGGCCGGACTCCAGCTCAGGAACTACGGGATCAACACCAAGTGGTGAAGAAGTGATGAATTCAAGGTTTTTCCAAATTAATTTTTTTTTGTTTGTCTAATTATATTAATTAGGCAAAAATTAATTTGGAAAAACCTCTATTGTCTTTATACATACCATCATGTAATCCTATCCCAATTACGTTTTCCCTCAGATCTATTAGATTTGGTAGACATCGTTGGTCATGTGTTATCCGTAATTGCAATTAAATTATATGCTTAATCATAACTATTATTTGTAGTAAATAGTATTTGTTTGTTCTTTTATAATTTTGTACCAAAATTAGTAAAATGACCAGACCTGCCAAATCTGTCAGATCTGGCAGAGAAAGAATTAGGGAAAAAAAGATCTGCTTCCGAGGTCAGTTGGGGATGCAGAATTTCACGTTCGGAAACGTTCCAAGAAATAAACAAAGACAGCAACTGTATTTTTTAGTTCGAATAAATAATCGTCACGTAGTTAGAAAGACTAAATGAGATGTGTATGTAAGGTGGCATCTGATTCACATTTTCGTCAATTTTTGTGCCATATGCTAACTTTGTGTACGGGAAGGCGCAAGCCTCATTTTCAAATACAAAATGCAAGAAAAATTGGGCGGGGTCATGAGGTTTGCGCCCCTTCCCCTAAATATCCTGGATATGTGGCACGTTAATGAGTGATACGAAATATAACGCGATGCGAAATGTACAACTGCAGTAGTTAAAAGGCAGGTAAAATTAGAAGAAAGGCCACACCATAGTCCTGTCATATCATGTTGTTTCACATGTAATTCTTCGTTTCATCATTTCGTGGTTTCAAAAACGACAAAAATGCTTTTATATGTAGAGTTTCCACTGGTACTCTCGGTAAAATAAAACAAAAGGTTGTATTTCGGAGTTTACAATATTATATTATTTTCTTTGTTCAGTTATTTCATAATATCAAATAAACAGCGTAAAATAATGCAATGTTTACTTATCGATTAGAAAGTAAGTTACTGATACTTTATTAAAGATCACAATCAGAGGATATAATTCCTTTCAAATTCGAATAATAAAATTCTAGGGAGGGAGTACATAACACAGAAATCGTATCAATTGCATACATAAGAGAAAAATGAGGGAGCCCCCGTAAGCTACCGTGTTAAAATTCTGATACGATTTCTGTGTCCTCAGGAGCAAATCATACACACAATTATTGCCTTTCAGCACCAATATGGGAAGAAGTGTACGGTATTAGGGGTGTTTTCAGATCCTGAAACTATTATCAACAATTGAATTTCATGATCTGATCTGATGGTTGAAATTATATGCTGAATTACAATATGGCGCCATACCATTTTTTGTAGCACCCACAGGCAATAAATGCAAGGTATTGATCTACTTCGTTCCCCACTGCTGAAGGGAAGTAAACATGGTGCATTGCTCTCTCCTTTCGTATTTGGAAATTATAAATTAACAATGTTTATTGATGTGTAACAACTCCTTTAATTGAAAGTGAAACGGTACAGAAAATCGTATTAGAGCTGTAACACAGTATGGTAGCTCCCTCATACACCCTTGCGTACACAATATACACGACTTTGGTGTAATGAAATCCAAGAGCAATGGTCTTGAATTAGGGACAAGACGGATTCCAACTTGAATAACAAACTATGCAATGGGTAAATCACGAAAAAAATCCGCACTTCCATGCGTTAGTCAGGGTGCCTGTGATCAACACTTTTGAGTAGAATATATCTCACTTGTACCATATTTTAACATTGATGGCCGTATTTTACCTGTGTATTGATCATGCAGATACAACGTCCTGCCATTGCACAGCTCGATAAACAGAAAAAATGTGATGATATACAATGAGGTATCCACATTTTTTCTTATGTTGTAATGGCCACACTACAATTACAGGCCACAGACAATTACCGCATTCCCTCTAATTATGGCACTAGGTGCCAAAACCAATTTTAAGGAAAGCCTTAATTAAAAACCTAGAAATGCCAAATTTGAGTGGCACCTACATCTAACTTTACTTTGTTTCATCAACTTACTTTCTTTATCTAATGTGGAACAACACTTAGTACATCTTTCATTCGGGAAAAAATCATATTTCATGAATTTCACCAAAAATTCATTTTATTATTTTTGTTTCCAAAATGGGGGGTGCCATATTTATAGGGAATACGGTATTTACCATAACGTCCCCTTGTAAGTACATCGCCTAGGTTTGGACACATCCCAAAATATCTATGCTGCAGTCAGTATCTGATAGACCCTGATTTCTGTCCCAGCCCTGTTGATGACGACTAGTCTCTCACCCGCTCTGTCGACACACACCCTGCTAGGTCTGCTGATTCCCTCCCCGCTGTGCAGAACGGCATGGACCGTCTTACCATCAACCGACACCAGGAAAACCTGAAACCCAAAAATAACAACACTTGAAACAGTTTCTTATAATGTGCTTCAAAGTTTAGTTGAATTGAAGGGTGACCAACCGTGACAAATTTATCACATACCTAAATAGTCACTTGACAGTGAAAGTCCTTGCTGTGTCTTTTCGAGAATGATAACATATATATTGTTCCCGAAAAAAGGGCATGAACAGACATTTTACCCTATGCATTTGGTATGAACAACACATTTTTCTACAACAAAAAACTTTCTAAAATGAATTTGTAAACCTGATATCTTATTACCTTGTTCGTTGCTCTATCAGCCACGTATATGTCCCCTGAAGGTGAGGCGGATACGGCACAGGGATCGAACCTAGGACCGAGCTGCTCCGGGTGAGACTTGCAATCCACCTGCCAGATAACCACCCCATCATGGTCCAGGGCGCGCATGTTGCCTGCAGACATAGAGTTAAGAGTCAACAATTGATATAACGAGTTGATCAGAGATCAAGGCCCCTGCTCCGTATAAAGGTCACTACTCCGGAGTTTTATGTTTCTTTAAATG
>JBCAUI010365071.1:0-14792 GCA_038406195.1 Haplosyllis anthogorgicola | reverse complement strand
ATTTCAACATGTTCAACCAATTGTGTCACCTTTTAGAAGAAGGTAACCGTAAGCAAGTTGTTATTAAATCATGAATAGTGTCGACATATTTGCCTGTGGCTGATTGTCACACAAGGTTATTTCTTATTGATGTAGATTGGCAGTTATCTTATCCTACATTAGTGTTAGCCATCACCTTGAAATAATGAGAAGAAGGGGTACTCGAATCCGATTGCCAATGTTTGCTGGTGTCAATTTTACTGGCGAATCATTGGCGAATCTGGAAATGCCTCAGCCCCTTAGGCGGAATTGTTTTCATTTATATACGTTCAGTTTTTGCTCCCCCTCCTATTGGAATTCCTTTGTACACCAGTGCTGGTGTGAGTCTGATTTATGTAGTAGCTGCGCGTTTATTATTTTCCTTGTGCTGCGCATAAATGACTAGCGCACCTTATATTGGTTTAGTACTGCAACTGCACACTTGCCTCACCACCAGCATGGCACTCATTCAACAATAAAGATCTGGATCAGTTTTAATTAATATTTGCTTTGTTCTTGATCTGCCGACTATATATGGTGTCAGAAAAATAGGAAAGGATCCAGTGCTTGCATATACAATGTTTTGCAGGGATTCCAACAGTATTAATGGTGGTATTTTAACTTTATTTGCATGACATTGATCCAAGGGTGACATCTTGCTGTTACGCATGCAAACTATCATGAAATTTCCGGATCTCAGGATCCATCGGTGATAGGCATTTGCAAAAATTACATTAAGTTCAAAACACCTTAGGGTGTCTACTGTGTAAATTTGAACTTTTTCCAACAAGCCGTTTCTTCAGGGTAATTGTTTGAAATTTTGAAATTCAAAATGGCTGCTGCCATGCCATGCTACATCATGGAGTCACATTTTCCAACAGTGGAGCAACTTCGAATATAATGTGGTAATTACTGTTTATGGTGCTCCATCATATGCCAATGCATTTTAACAGTGCCACCATCAGTGTTTTAATGATACAGTTCAAGCTTTCCAGGATCATATGGTTGAGAGTTGAACTTTTGGTGGACTTTTTGCACTGAAACAGCTGATACCTGCTATCTGTATACGATACGTCAAATCTGTGTGGGACCCAAAATGATATGTGTGCCCACATAGTTTGCCTTTGTGGCACCCAACTAAGACATTAACCATACTGTGTGGACACAAGGTGTAAACATTTCTACAGTGTGTAACACACACATTATCGAGTTTCCACATCCTTCTACAGTGTGACACACATGTATCGTATATTACAAATGTTTCACTGTTGTGCCAGTGTGTTCCTGCTTTTGTTACAAATGGCTGAGACTAAATTCGTTCAGTCTATCCTGATAAACCAGCCCCAAATGGACTGGAAATCCAGCAATCCGTGTGAAGCATTCAAATTCTTTCAGGACCAAGTGGATCTGGTGCTGATCAGAGGTGCATACAAAGATCTAGAGGCAGATTGGGAAGTGCCAACATTACTTAATTGGATGGGTCCAGAGGGACAGAAGATTTACAATGACAATCTAATATTCGAAAGTGGTAAAAGCAAGGATGCTTTGAAAGATGTCCTTGATGCATTTGATAAACATTTCCAGCCGTTACAAGCCATGGTCTATTTGTGGTATACAATGAGGAGTCTCTACAGTAATGCCTGCAAGGATCAAAGTGACTTTATGCCCCAATTACGAAGTTTATCCAGAGATTGTGTGTTTACAAATCCCGATGAAGTTGTGAAATTTCTTTTTCTAATGCACAACACCCATAAGCATGTACAGGATCAGTTGTTGAAGGAAATTACAAAGGACACAACTATTGCCCAAGTGTTAACAATTGCGTGCAAAGTTGAGGCTACCATCGCCAGTGAAAAAATGGCACAGTGTTTACATAACACATCCAGTGACAGTAAATCAGTTGACGGTGTCCAGAAACACAAACGTCACCCTACACCTTACAGAGGTAGGGGCAGTAACAGAGGTGGCATCCAGCCACAATGCAGTCAAAGTTGCTCAGGACGTTCCTGCTTCAATTGTGGGTGACAGCACCAACCCAGACAGTGTCCGGCGTACAATAAAACTTGCTACAGTTGTGGAAAATCGGGTCATTTTTCAGAACTTTGTCATTCCAGGGGTGCATCGCATCACAGAAATCAACAATCACAGCATTGTACTCGTGGTAGGGGCTGTGGTGGTCATGGAGGCCACTCCAGAAAGGACTTTCATGACATTGAGAGAGATGAATTTGAGTATGATAGCGTTAGTATAATCCGCCATGTGTGCTTTGAGTGTCATTCACGCATTTCTAAACAGTACTCCGATAATGTCATGTTTGAAGAACTGTCTAAATCTAGTCATTCAAGTCACGTCTTAACTGATGTAAATGCATATGGTGAAGACGACTCTAATTTTAATCATAGCGTTGTTGCATTTTTAGATCACTGTGTGGAGATAGATTTACACCTCAACTCCGACAAAGTGCAACTTGATGTAGCTGCTGTACCATTCTTTGGGATGACGTTAACCAAAGACGGCATTAAACCAGATCCGAAGAAAGTTGATGCTATCCAGTCATGGCCTGTGCCTGCAGATAAGACACAATTACAGTCATTTCTTGGATCTGTAAATTATTTATGTCACTTTATCCCGTCCTTTTCAGATTTGCGTAAGCCACTACAACAGCTGGTGAAACAGGATTCAGAATTTTTGTGGACGTCTATCCACAACACTGCATTTAACGCTCAAGAATGCAATTAGCAATGACTTCTTATTACAGTTCTACAGCAAAAGTCTGTGTAGGTTCAGTACTGCTGCAACCAAACGACAGTGACTCTGATTTCTCCAGGTGGACTCCCAGATAATTTACTACTGATCACTTATGCATCAAAATCAAAGACGGATACTGAAAGTCACTATTCCAACATTAAGAACTTTTAGGTGTCCTTTACCTAAGTTGAGCACTTCAAACATTTTGTTTTTGGGAGATGCATTACGATAATTACAGATCATAAACCTTTATTGTCTATTTTCAGGAAATCCATATCACAAACGTCACCATGTCTCACCAGAATGTTACTCTGACTTGCAGATTACGACTTAAGAATCGTCTACCAAGAAGGGAAAAAGATGAAGCTAAGTGCTGCACTCAGGCGTAAAGCCGATCACCATACAGGTGCTGATCAAGGTGTCCAAGGCATCAATGTAGCAATACATGATGTAGAAGTTAACGTTAGTCTTTCTAAATTACAGGAAATTCAGATTGCTACTGAAAACGATACCGTTCTACAGGTGTTAAAGAATTATATTAATGACAGCTGGCCCCAGTTGCAAAAAGAATGCCAGGAATCCGTTAGGAACTATTTCACTTTTTGTGATCAACTTTGCATTGTAGATGGTTTGATACTCAATGGAGTCTGTGTCGTTATTCCAAAAACATTACAAGAAGATGCTTTAAACAAATTACACAATGCAGGTCACCAAGGTGAAACCAAATGTATTCTAAGTGCCAGAAATATAATGTATTGGCCAGGAATAAACAAACATAATCAACACAGTTAAGAAATGCAGAATTTGTCAAAAATTTCAGGATGCACAACCAAAGGAACCGTTACAGAGCATAGATGATCCAATTCCCACTGTACCGTGGAAGAAATTGTATTCTGATCTTTTTGAGTTTTCAGGAAGCGTCTATCTAATTGTAGTTGACAAGTTCTCAGAATTCATTATTGTTCGTCAAGTTGACGATCACTCAACTAACCAAACTGTTACAGCATTTTCAGCAATATTTTTGGAGCATGGTGTGTGCGAGGAGTTAGTATGTGACCATGGATCGAATTATACATCTGATCAGTTCAGAGAATACTGTAAATCAGTTGATGTAAAACTAACCCTTCTTTCAGCACATCATCATCAAGCCAATGCTGTGGAGCGTGGCGTCAGCACAGTGAAGAATATAATGTGCAAATGTCATGAACTAAAGACAGATTGGCATCTAGGGCTATTAGAGTATCTTTGTACCCCAATTAATGACAATCTCCCATCACCCACACAGCTCCTGAATCAAGAATACAAAGGAATGCAACTGTTTCTTAATTTTCAGCACAAGCGTAACGCGTCTAATAATGACACCGCTATTTTAGAATATTTTCAGAAATGCAAGGAGTCACAGGAGAGTAATTACAAGACAGCAGGCCATGAACTTGATATTTTACCTAGTGGTACGAATGTAATGATCTTTTGTAAAGATCAGAAACCATTAAAATGGGTCCCAGGATGAACCGTAGAGTGCAAGAATAATAAATCTTACATTGTAGAAACACAGCAAGTGTCATGCAACCAAGTTGACATACGCAAATCCTTATTTCCTATTATCCCCAAGAAGAAAGCTCATTATGATGTAAGACCAACTCCCATTGTGCCACCAATATCTGATAAAATGTCCATTGTGCCAAGTGTTGACAAGGGTATTGAAAATTCCATCACTGGTTTGAAACCCATTTTAAAATGCCCAAAGCCCAATAAGCCAACTGAAAATACAGTCATTAGAACCAGAATTGGATGTGAGGTTTGTATAACTTAGCGTTATCAAGAATAATACATGTACATCTATTTCTGAAAATGTGCAAACATGTGTCAAATCAAGTGTACATTGTATGATTGCCATTTATCTTATATTGTGTGTGTGGTTCATATCCAGTATCATTTATCAAACAGATTGTCAGTATTAATTGAATTTTTTTGTTTTAAAATATTGATTTATCACTGTAATTGCATTAAAATGCCATATTTTTCAGTATTTTATCATAATTTAGTCATTATTTGCATCAAAATCCATGCAGTATTAATTATTTACATGTTTCCAGGGCTGTGTCCAAAAACCAGCTTAAGTGACCAGTTGCCATGGTAACATGTCATCGCACTGTCCTCATTCTGGGTCAAATCTCATTTATTTATTCTCATTTTTATGTCATTATGTAGGTTAGAATTGTGCCAATTTCTTTTAAAAGGAGATGTAGTAGCTGTGCGTTTATTATTTTCCTTGTGCTCGCGTAAATGACTAGCACACCTTATATTGGTTTAGTATTGCAACTGCACACTTGCCTCACCACCAGCATGGCGTTCATTTCAACAATAAAGATCTGGATCAGTTTTAATTAATATTTGCATTGTTCTTGATCCGCCGACTATTATACAAAGCCAAGACCACATGTCTAACATCACACGTTGCTCAAGCTAGCACTACCATTTTGATACTGTACAATGCTATATTTCACATGATATCATAGTTCGGACCACGGACTCTTTCTCTTGGTACTCTAATATCCCGTGTATCCCATGTGGACGAGAAAACACGGCAATCTATGGCAGCTGCCCCGAAAGGTCATTGATTATTGGCCATTTCCAGGACAACTGCTATTTGCGTGTTCAGCGCAGGCTTCCAGGAAACCAAGTTATCTCCTGACTGAGGTTTTACTACATTTGCAACGTTAATGCCTTTTTTTACAATAAAAGTCTATATTATGTTTAACAAAGACATTAATTTCACCAAGAAAACGGATTAAAAAATTCTGTAGGGGATATTCGATAGGAGAAGCCAATTTCCCTAAAAGGACGTTTATTCGTAAGTTCTCTCGGCATTAAATGCCATCAGCTTCAAGTAAACTGTTAGAGCACTGGCACTACTTAATCAAAAAAATATCTCCAGAAAAGGGGGCTACAGACTCCAAAAATGAATGAAACATTTTACCCATTGGTAAAAGCATAATCATCTGTTCTTTTAGAAATTGCTTTGGCATGTAGCTTCCTTCGTCAATGCACTTGGCGTTGCATTTAGTGAAGTGCTCAATGGCAATGATAAAGGTTCATTCAGTCGTCGAGAACTTTGAAAATATGGGTTAGTTAACGGTCGTAAATGCATGAAAAAGGTAAGACAACGTGCTATTTTGGGACATTAGATGGGCCGAGTTAATTCGTGCTACTAAAACATTAACCGGTTATGGAGTAACGCTTGTGTAGGATGTATTTAACGTCTGACTGAGCACCAGGCATCCTGTAATTACTAGGTATCCTGCGAGTTACTCCACTTATTCCTGGCACGACACGGAAAGTGCTGCCAATAGTTATTAAAGCTGCCATGAAGCTGGGTGTCATAATGATGTCTGTGGGCGGCTTCACATTTTACTACAGAAATATAAATATTTGTTTTTCACGGTTTTGTACTGATTTCAACTGCTAGTGATTCATTAAGTAAATCCAACCTCAACCTCTTCGAGGAATTAAATGCTGAATAACCTTATGTAATGAAAGCTGTTGCAGCTGCATTAAATGCTCAAGTTTACCTAGTTCTACCACACTGTGTAATTTTGTCTGACAGAAGGAAACAACAAAAAATCTCTCTGAATTAAGCGAAAAGTTCGATTTTAGATAACATTTTGGCTTTCTACTTCGTGTCAGATCTCAAACTAGATATATTGCCGTACCCGCCAAATGAGTATTTCGCAAGTCTCGTCTCTTTTGGTATGCTATATCTAACTTTTGTCCTTTAACATATTTCTGTCATTGGTAGAAAAGTGCAAAATTACCCTGGTGACCAGTAGCGGGGGGCGGAGAGACAATCCTCCCCCCCGGGTGAATCAGAATTTTACTCTTTCAAACAACCTCAGCCCCCCCCCCCACCCCCAAAGTAGAAGAGGTCACGTCGGTCAATGCGACCAGATTTGTCAGTGTTTCCATGGTTCCAAGATTAGGCTTCTGATCACATAGGATCTTTCCGCGAAAGACCCAACAACATTTACCGTACTTTTTTTACAAGAAACACCCATTGCGATTGAGGAGGTGCTTGTTTCAAATGCAGGAACACTAAATAAAAATTGATAATTGATAATAAAATAATTGATACAGAATCTGTATACAGTAAAGAACACTTAAAGAACACTAATCCAATCACAAAACTTTCCCTGTAATAATGATGCGTCGTGGCAATACGTTACGGTGAGAAATGGGGGAAACAAGTCATTGTGCAGCGATCGGTCTAGTGAATCACATACAACTTTCCGTTCAGTGACGTGGCAACTTGTCGGCAAACAAGATTTTACAAAAAGGTAAGAAATTGCGACAGTTTTTCATGCTGAGGATCACATAATCTTAACAAATTCGATTCGACAGACAATTATAAAATACACTTGATTTTCTTCCAACATATGAGTGGCTCCATTAATAAAGTGGGCATCACAAATCGGAGAACTGAGACGTGATTTACAGCTATTTTCCCTTTATTGAGAGAATCTAATTATCCTACAGTAGCCGTGATGCGATGTCTTTTTCTGTTTTTTATGTAATTGCGGAATGTCACTGCGGGCCACTGACAATCATTTGTCGCCAAATATTGAATCAGTAATTATTTGTATCTGCATAATGCATACTTTTAATGGTGATTACTTTTTAACAATAAAGTAGAAGTTCAAATCGGTACTGGTAATATGGTTTATTTGAAACATTCCTTTCGAACAAAATAATGTGAATGCATTGATTTCAAATAAACACATTGCAAAATTTGCTTTTCCTACAGTTGGAAATTTAAAACAGACATTTATGAGCACAAAAACATGCTTTTACTGTATACCTTCAAAGTATCTTCCAAGGAAATAACGCGATAACAATGCAAAGTAGATTATAACAATTTTGGAATCCAATTTTGAAACTAGTTATTTGAATTAATGAATTACCGAAACCTTTGGAATCAACGATCTAAAGCTAGAACTGAGTGAATCCATGAGTCTGTGAACGAATGTGTAACGCTCCAAAGACCACTTTGCCTTGGTGCTCTTTTTTCTGCAAGTGTGAATGCTCTTTTTTCTGCAAGTGTGTTCTAAATTCTTGTATGACTACTGTGTGTAGTTTGGTCACAAAGACTAAGACTAAGAACTGTCAACTATGCCATGTGAATATGACCTTGACTGACATCTATGACCTGCTTATTGTCACCTACTTTCCTAACTAGGTCATGGCAACCTACTTTTAATGTTACTTTATGCCTGTGCAAGCGGGCATCCTGACCTAGTACAAATATATAAATAAAAAGGCAAACCGCCTTCACTTCTGGAGGGAGAATTCAATATGTCTCTGAATTTTAATGTTTTAAATCGTGGACTACAAAAAGTGTACGTGAACATAATTCAAAATACCTTAGTAATGATATGTTCCGGATAACTAAACACATTCCAATTATTATCTTTTAGAGCAGCATTTAATGGCCTGACTGAAGGTACTTGTATGATGATCTCTACACAAAAACTTGGCAGCTATGTAAAAACCGAGATGGCAGACTTGTAATACTTGGGAAAAGTAATTGCAAACGTTTGCTCCTATAAATGTCTGATTTTTTTTGGCAAGAACACATTCAGATGTTTGCACAGTGAAGTCTCTTACTGTGTTCATAGTTAACGGAACCCTAGATAATTTCATACTTTTTGAGGTAATATCTACCTCGAGCAAAAAAAGTTTCGGCCAAGGCTAGTGTTTTGGAAGAAACTGAATGTACATGATGTGCGACCTTCAAAACTTTCCATTTGTGACGATATCGTGTACTAAAATGGATCCAGTAGGACCCGAGTTCATTTGGGATGTTACATTTAATTGTGAATATTAGTCACAGTAGAAAATAATCAATATTTTCAATCTTAGTTAAATTCAAAGTATGACAATAAAATATGGTGCACTGAAATTCAGATTTTAAAATGGAATACCGTACTGAATCAATGTGCATAACATGAACTTTCTAGGATCAACTCTTTGCCCAGAAGAAGGGCTCAAAGAAAAACACAAATATGGCTGCCACATAAAAATATAGATAACACTGACCTATTCTTGTAAGGTTTCTAGATGGAATGCGGTTGAGTACGCTTAAAGATGATGACGCAGGACAAGGATGGCGGACGACGGATAAAAGTTGATGCATTGAAGCCAAAAGAATCAAAAACTACCTCCGGACGTTCTACCAAGTACATCATGCAATAATTGTCACACCGGACATTTGGTCGTACCAAATTTCTAACCTGTCGGACCGATGCAATTTCTTCCGGACAAACCAGCATCAGAACCTGAAAAACAAAGAACATTTTAATTAATACATTTAATACATGTATACCTGATAAGATTCACTTTTGTTGTGGGAAATTATTTTGAAATGAACAAAAAAAATATTGTTTTACCATCAGATTTTCAGTCGGACATTTAATCCGACAACATTTGGAATTGATCAGCCCGACACGATTTTAATTTGTAATTTTCCATCGGACCGACAATAAGTCGTACACTCTCTAAGGCTAATGTTACACTGGGCGATTTTCGTGCTGATAATCGGAGGAATTTATATGTAAAAGCTATACAATCGCTGCCGATAATCGGCTTAAAATCGCCTGATGTAACATTAGTCTAAGGTTGTATGGCATGATACCGGTACAGTTGCTCTACAAAAAACCTGTTCAACTCTGCTTTGCATGTGCAGACGTTTTTAGTCTACCATTTCGGTCAAAAATGTGACATACGATATTAAGTAATTTTATTTCTCCAGACTCCTTATATCGAAGAAACTTCCATTGGTATTATTTGTTGAATAAGATGTTCTGTATTTGCCCAGGTGAAGGCACTTCACGATTTAAAAGACTAAACGTAAAGATGTGAACATGATGTTGTACAAGCTCTTTTTTCTTTTCTCCCTCAACAAATTCGACATGTTGCACAAACAAGATTGTGGTGAAGTATCAAAAGACACGGGATTTGATGGCATCTACAACCGTCCTCTGAGACAAATCGATTGAAATTTACAAAATCTGGGGTTTTTTAACATGTCATGTTAGTCTCAAAACACTAGTCATAAAAGACGGGTTTTACTGTTCCCACACCTTACCTTTCGCCAGAAGTAAGGCAACCAGACTAGTATAGTGTTTGACAAATGAGTAATTTCTGGGGTGCCTTTCGATACTCATATTCAAAATTATCCAACAATTTTCGGAAGTTTCGATTATCGGAGGAAAAATTCGATTAATCTTTTTTCTGTTTTACCCTCCGGTTGTTAGACAATAGTTGCCATTTTCTTATCAAATGTTTGGGACAAAGGAGTTAGCATCAATCCTAAAGATCTTGGAATGGTACTTTTCCTTCTTGTCAATTCCAAAAATGTTTCACAGTTTTGGAACAGGCTACGCTGTGTGATTTTATGAAAATAGTTTCAATATGAAGTGTACATTGATGTGACAGTACACAAAAATAGTATCTCATAGGAGCTCCTTTTTTTTATCTTTATGTACACAATTTATATGATTTCTGTGTTATGTATAGCCTATTCTTCAATTGGAATTCAAGCTATGACAAAACGATTATTTTCGATATCGAAATCAAAAAGCAATTCGATAATCCAAAGTCCCCAAGGACTCTCGATGACAGCTCTAGTAATTTCCTTCACTAAAATGTGGCCAGACACAACGGAACCAAATCCACATTTTCCTTTCAGTGGATCTGCATTTTGAAACCACCTGCTGTTTACGATCACGCATGATAGCCCCAAGACTTAAAAGAACAAGAAACACTTTTTGTCTCCAGTCGTTGCGACTCACACAATTTGGACAGAAGTGGACTTCCAACATCTCTGAGATATGTTTAGAGGTTCGGCTGTTATGCTCCATGTTATGCCACAAGTCTTCACGAAACATGGAAAGCCTCTAGGCTAGGCTTTCATTTGTGAGATGATTATGTACTCGGTAATGTTTACAGCAGAGAAAAGTACTGGACCATTTGTAATCCTTTTCTATTCCGAGCAATTTGGTCCTAATTTACAAAATAACTGCACTGCCGTTACCGTTTGTGAAAAGGCGCTGATCGTTTGTCGACATGCTATTTGGCACTGGGGACTGTACCGTAATGTTCACAATCTATTTTTCATTTATGTACATTCATCTTACCTTTTCATATCTCTCCAATCCCCAAATATCTTGGATTAAAAACGTGCTGAGAATTTTGAGTGATATGGGAACTTTCCAAGTTTTTATTATCACTTACACAATCACAGCAAAGGTCACTGTGTTGTGACTGCGAGTAAATAGAATTATGTAGTGACTAAGAAGCACCCTTAAATACATAAGAGAATGCAAAGATCATTATTCGCCAGAGCCACACTCCCGGCATTCTTGGACAGTGGGTACTTGGGACATTGTGATCAATTTTGGTCACTTTTTGGAGTAGTCTGAAACTCTGCTGATATTTATTATTAACATCGTCACATGCGATCCCTGTGCGGGATGACATGGAGTTGAGCTAATGTGTCCTGAGGGACAACTCGTTTGGTTTTGAAATGTTGTTCGATGTTGATGATGTGAACAACAATGTCTGTGAGAACATGTCATGAAAACACGTCTCCAAATGTAAAGTTCGGACCTTAACAAGCGCAGAGAGCATTTTTATGCTTTATGTTTTAGCTAGTAGTCAGCAGAGCAACCAGCGTGTATGACTTGTATGTGGATTGTGTCTATAAAGTCCACATTTGTTCGTTTCATAAATGACACAAAAAATGACTTATGTCTGCACATGCAGTGCCGTATATAGGTTCACAGGACCTGAAAACAGCATTTGACCAAATCCAGTTGATATTCCCAAGAACGAGGTGTTTTCAAACATTTATTGCTGCCAACAACCAGCCTTAAAGATGCAAAGTCTATAAATTTGGTGCATTTGATCATTTCAAGCAAGCAACAATTTCTGACCATAAAGTATTTCTAGATCTGGCGCAAGTTTCCTCTTGCGAAACTTACGCCAGAAGTGATATTCCCTCGAGTGAACACGACATGAACTTGCATTTTACTGTTTGCTGTAATCCTGGAAGAATCCTCAATTCTTAAGGGAATGTTTCCACTGCTGAGTTCATTAGGGATCCGTATGAGCAGATGCTCGCATAAAGAGACTTAGTGGAACCATTCTCAAATGGATAAACAGATCAACAAATCAAAATAGACTTAAATGGGCTTGTTCCACCTTCTTACTTCAGCACCAAACCATCAAATGTGGATGTGAATGTGGTTCAATAAGATAAAAGTTGTCTGTCTGTCTGGGATATAACTTTTGAAACGTTTGACCTAGAAACTTCATTTTTTGTAAGGTAGTACATAATATCTAGGTCATTATCTAGTCATATCAAGGTCATTGGATCCAAGTTCAAGGTCACAGGAATAAAAAATGCACAAGGTCATTTAAAAGTCAAATTGGTGGGGTTTTTTTTCGTGAAATCTTTGATGTTCTAATTTTATATTGTTTTATTGACCATTTGCTAAGTGGGTGGCTTGGCCCTGATTGAAAAACATTCTTATTTGATATTGCAATTAAGCATGCCATCACAAATTACTTGTACATCTTGTGATATCGTGATAACTTGTTTGCTGATCCACAGAGTGGCGCCAAAGGAGTGCTCCCCTCCAATAGTTCAAGGTTCTTCTATTTTTTCATTTGCCCATATTTTACAATTTTACATCGCATATTTCTACGATTTTCTCAACTTCGTAAAGGCGACAAAAAGTACCAAAAAAGCTTTCAGTGAATAATTATGTTAGCTTCTTAAGTGGTTTAATTCAAGTATGAAAGGAAACTCATATTCCAGAAGTTTGCATCATTGTCCAAGAATCTATTAACTTTTGAGAACAAAACAAAGATACTAGAGGTCAAAATTGGGTGACTGAATGAAGATTAGGTGTTATGACAAGGTTATCCCGTGCGTAGCACGAGGGCTATCTAGTAAAAGATTTTTATCGCATTAACAAAGTTTAATTTAGTGTTGAATAACTAAAAATAAAGTCAAGATCAATAGTGATGTTTTGTGCTAAAGTTTAAAATTACCCAATAAGAAGCCCATGGGTTAAGAAATCTTCAGGCCCAAAAGCAATACAAAAATCTTGTGGGTTTTTTGGCCTTAACCTGCAATATCTAAGTAAATCGTCACTTTAAAACCACTTTAAGACCCACTCAGCCAAAAATTGTTACTTTAAATGGGATATCTAAGTAAATCATCACTTTAAATCCACTTTAAGACCCCAATCAGCCAAAAATTGTTACTTTAAATGGGATATCTAAGTAAATCATTACTTTAAATCCACTTTAAGACCCAATCAGCCAAAAATTGTTACTTTAAATGGGATATCTAAGTAAATTGTCACTTTAAATCCACTTTTATACCTAAACTGAAAACAATTGTTGATTGCTGTTTAATTTTAGCATTTCTAATGGGTTTTGGTTGCGTGGGATTTGCATTTGGGGGGCAATGCAATGGCTTTGCAACCTACTGGATTATCTAGTTTGTTTTTGTTTATTTCTTATTTTTTATCATGAATTTGAGATGACAATCAACATTTAGAAATTCAACAACCCAGATGCTTGCAACGAACACCCTTTACATAAAAGGTCCAATTTTATGAGGTCCAGTCCCCCCACCGCCATACAATTTTTGGCTGTTTAGGTATTAAAGTGGATTTAAAGTGATGATTTACTTAGATATCCCATTTAAGTAACAATTTTTAGCCAATTAGGTCTTAAAGTGGATTGAAAGTGATGATTTACTTAGATATACCATTTAAAGTAACGATTTTTGCCCAATTAGATCTTATAGTGGTGTTGCATGTTGCAAGTGCACCCTCTTTGTCCCTTCAGCCAGCTCCCTCAACTCACTGTATGCACCTTGAGGCAACTCCATAAAGAAAGTCTAAGTCCAATAGGAAAATACACTGAAAAGTTTTTTTGTTCCCCACAAAGTGTCTGAAATGGCCAGAATGGGGGGGGGAGGTTCTGGTGTTGCAAGTTGCAAGTGCACACTGTTTGTTCCCTTGCTGATGATGTTGGGAGAGGGGTCATGCGCGTTGCAAGTACACTTGAGTCATCTATGATGATGATGGGGGGGGGGGGCAATGCAACGGCTTAATAAAAACAAATTAATATTTCATGTCTTTCAATCCCTTCCAACACCATCGCAAACGCTAAGAGAGCTGAACATGCAAAGACCGAGCAAAATCAATGCCTCGGCAGAAGTGGGTCAAGCTTAGCGTTGCCTGAGCCAAATACCGGCTTGAGTTGGTGTTTTTGGAGTCAGAATCCCTTGTTTATTGTGATCCACATTGCATGACATAGATTGCAGTTTTCTAGGACACCAGCAGACCTTTAATTGCACAGTAAACAGCTGACAGGCGGCCTGTGGTTTTAAAACAAAGGGGCGTGGCATTTTGTTTACAAACCAGGTAAGTTACAACCAGGAATCAGAGTAAAAATTACAACAGTATAAAAAAAACCCTTGAATTTATCGCCCTTTTAGTATCGCAAATAAAGATCTATGTTAAGAGATCAGTTTTGTGTGAATCTTTTTTGTGCCTATCTGGTGTTTGATATATACATTGTGATGAATTCACAATTCGCGATGCATCTATTGTTTTAGTTCAAAAATTGCATGAAATAGACTAAGAATATTTGGGCCGCTGTAGGAGGCTGTGACACTCTTAGATCGGTCAGTGCTGACAGACAAGCTGAATAATTGAACCACATTTGAACTGCACAGACCTTGTATCTGTTTGCTGAAAGTCCATGGTTACCGGTAGTGTACGCTGATAGCCTAAAGCAGCAGTTAGCAAGCGTCAGCACTGGCGGATTCATGCATTTTTTCCCGAATTTTGGGCGAAAATAGGTGAAAATTGGGTTGGAGGGGGGGGGGGGGGGGGGGGGGGGGGGGGGGGGGGGGGGGGGGGGGGGGGGGGGGGGGGGGGGGGGGG
>JBCAUI010364960.1:0-14793 GCA_038406195.1 Haplosyllis anthogorgicola | reverse complement strand
GCAGGACTCTTGTGCCACTGAGATCTCAATACAGCTAAGTAGTTTCACGTATCACTTGCTCATTATCAAATTTCACCTATTTAACCACGTCGTATTGAGTCCATACCTAAAGTTCTGTGCGATGCGTTAAGAAGGACGAAACACGAAAGTACGAGCTTTCTTACCAAAGTTTCACAATTACTAACATCACAAAAATATTGGAAAAATCTCAATTCAAAAACACTTATTTTGGAATTTACTTCAAAATGCCTGATTTCATATCGTTTAGATCTACACAAGTAAATTTCACGCTGAGCTATTGACGCACGAAAATACACAGCGTAAAATTCCATTGTTTGAAAATTTTCCAATAATTGTTCTTGCCAAAATTGTGTCAAAATTATGAATGAATTATGAATCAAAGGAATTGGAAAATATATAATTCATTAGAAAAGTTCCCTGGGGGATGAATGTTCACTCATGGTTCTTCCTAACGGAAAAGCAACCTCACAATGTTACGCACGAGCGAAGCGAGCGTGAAATTCTATTGTTTCCAAGAATCTGTATCAAAGACCTTTTGTTATGGACTTTACTGCTTTTCCTGAACAACACATTAGAAAAAAATTAATTTGTTTTAGGCAAACTCTGTAAAATCTAAGGCTGGAATCGTCTTTAATTCTGCCTAGCAGTTTTATTTATTTAAGGCTGAAACAGAATGAATGACATTTTCTAAGTTGTAACCTCTTTTGAGAGGACTCTTTCTGGCTCATATTTGGCTCTAAAAATTCAAAATTTGTATTTGGGCTTTCTGGTGAGATTCGAAGACAATTTCATCCGCTGATCGTCAAATTCATTGCAAAATTTCAGTATTAACTTAACTAGCAAATTGGCTCCATTGACTCTCATCAAGGTTTCACATAATGAGCTGCGATGGAGCCTATTGGTTAGTTTGCCAAGTCTTATATAATGTATCCCAAAATTACAAACAAAAGTGTGAAGTGACAGTGCCCTAATGTATTGTTCAGTAGAACAGTTCTTATTACTGTTTTAATCTTCATATTTAATATTTTAAATAAACCCTTTGGCTTACTAAATGTTTTGTCTTTGTTTCATTGAAACGTCATGGGGACAAAACACACACACACACACACACACACACACACACACACACACACACACACACACACATCGGTTATGATCTAATGAATCTTAGACTTGCTAGAAGGTGAGTTGCATATTGTCTCAAATGAAAACAAAATCGTTTGTCACAATTTTTATTTCACAAATTTTTGTTGAGATTGAGCTTTTCTCAAAGGTAATGAACTGCTTGTTCATGCTTTAAGGGTTTTTTTGGTGAATGAGGAATTTTGGTGATTGCACAAACACCCTTGCTTCTAATGGTTTCGAAGAATAAGCTGTTCATGAAGAAGGAACAAGGGACCTGAGCAAGGATTATACATGTTCAGCCTGATACATTTCGTAAACGTTTCAGAAACCAGTTTTTTGTGATGAACAATTAGGAACAACTGGGGACATGAACAATAAAAACTTGTTTCTTGTTAGAGATATACCTTTTTCAGGTTTTGTTCATGAAAATGTTGTTGATCCCAAAGACTGGCTGTAACTGCTCATTTTTGGTACATATTTTTGTCTTTGTAAGTAAAGTTCGGTTACACTTGCCTCCAATTAAACTAGTTTTGTTTCGTCTCAGCGTACACACCTAATTAAATTACAAAACGACGGAGATTTACTTTACATATTGTTTTTGTAGTTTTCTCTCTTTAAGATTTACACATAGTCACGTGTCACTTGTAAAAAACTAAATGGGACTAGTTATTAGAGGTAAAATTAATTTGTAAATTTTGCTTTCGTTTTTGGTCTCTTGAGTTTCTCTAACTATGCTTGCCAGAGGATGAAATTTCTATCAGTTTTGGAACAACAGCAAATTCTTTTGTTCTCTCCTCCTAGATCTGGCAAACCTCATTCATTACTAAGTTTAAGCTAAGTCTAGGCATAATTTGAATATGAGAAACGGTTAAAACAAAATCTAACGAGTGATGACCTGACGGTGCACAGAGCCTCAAGCCGTATAAATTTACCATCACTAAGATATACTGAGAATTTTTCCAGAAAGTGATAAAGTGTTAAAGCCTTAAGCCTTGCATCTCTTGTACTGCATGTGTCACTGACGAGTATAAAACTCTGCGTGGAATTTTATTGGTGACATTTTTTTCTAATTTTCATACCGCGCCTACATCGCCTCTGCATTTCTTACTAATATTTTTCACCGTGTGGCGTGGGCATTTAGTCCGCTCTTGCACCCTCTACAACTCAATTATTTTTTAATTTTTCATATTTAATTTCCATCGTCATTTCTTTCTAAATGCAAAAATTGCCGCCCCTAATACCGCGCCGAAAATCAAAAAGAAACGTCACCATTGTTTGTAAGGCCCTCTGTCTGGGTGCTTAAAATCTTAAACATTTCCAAATTGGTAGAAGTATCGGTAACTAAATTAACTGAATTTACCCGTTATGACTTTTGACGTTCAAAAGTGGCAGTCCAAACCGATGGAAAGACACGAATGAAAATATTACAAATGTAGGACAGCAAATATCAGAATCATATTCTCTCACGTAGAGTAAGCGGACAAAAAAAGTCACCACAGAATTTTGTGACAGTTCGAGACAACTCCGCAATGCAGAAAAATCTACATTCTTGTTTAACTGTTCCATAAACATTTGTTTCAATTTCCTTTCACTTTTTAAAAGATTGATATTAAGTACAACACATGGTAACGTACACATATATTATAATGTAAGTATTTCTGTAATTCTTTTTAAAACTTTTAAAAACACAGAAATCGTATCATTTTGAAAACGAAGAGAACAAAGGAAAGACCGAAAGAATTTCACGCTGTGCTTTTGATGCACTATTGTTAAACTTCTGATACGAATTCCTTGTACTGTATAACAGGTCACGTACCTAAATTTAATCTGTAGCCAAAGTGTTCAGAAAATTCGGAATTTGATCATCAACTCAGTAAATACTCTTCATTTCTGTATAATTATTTCCTGTATGACTGCCTTATGTAAGGCTACTAAATAGAAATGAAGACGATTCCATCCCTGGAAAAGAATGCCACGCCGAGCTGTAGCAGATCATGATATTTCTATCAATTATATCATCAATAGAATTTCAATAACCCAGTATGAAATTCAATTTTAAATTCAATTGTTGCAAGACGTTAAAAATTGATGGTAATATCATGATCTGACGTGAGTGAAAACACAGTGTTCTATTGTTCCAAATATAATGCAATTGTGTTATATGTATTTTAGGATGAGGATTTCCGTATTTACAGTGTGCCCATTGTTGGTTGTGGCGGTTGCAACTTGTGTGACTGCTGATCATCATGTCAAGTATGTCCAAAATAATAAATTCAACATTTAAATTTTAAACTTTAATCATAATATCTATCTGACTTCTAAATTTTCTGACACGTGGAGTCTTTTCTGGCAATTGTGTTCTCAGGGAAATTTTCTTTATTTTGGAAAATGTATGTTGACGTTTTTCTTAGCACAGCGACAAATGTTATTGTTAGCAAAATAAGTATATCTATTTACAGACTACTGGACAAAATACTCGGAGTGTCGTCGACTGAAACAAAGGTATGGTCATAACTACATATTACACGCATACTTATGACTTAAAAACCAATGTGGTTTCTCTTATTTGTTTCCAGTGCACGAAATTCGTACAAGAAGTTTAACGCGGCACCTTACTGGAGCCTCCTTAACTGAATTCTGTGTAATGGATTGCCTAGTGACGAAACTTAAAATTGATCATTCCTACATTACCAGTGTCGGTTATTTTACTTAATAATACAAATTGTCATTTCAGGAAAGACATAAGAGACAAGCTGGTAAGTTTTCTTAGTCCCCGAGACATTATTAATTTTGTGAACTTTTAAGAGATATTCAATTGGATTTTTAATTTGTCAAATTTAATAGAATCTCAATCTGTATGGTAAGTCATCTCCTGCAAAAGTTGTGTAAACTTGTGTAATATTTGTAGTGTAAACTGAAATATGCTACATGTGCAATTCAGTATGTACTTCACATACAAATTAATACATTCTCTGTTAATCTTAGAACAATACAATTGTACAACTGTACAAACGCAATGTTTGTTTTCTTACTGTCCCAGTATTAAAAAAATGCAAAGAAATGTGGTAGAATTTACAACATTTTGTACATTTGCATAACTGTGATGGATGCTTCAGAGTGTGAGAAGAGCAAAGTGGATCTGTGCTTGATTCTGGATAGATCAAGGACCATCAGGGACCAAACTTCTCCAGATA
Source organism: Haplosyllis anthogorgicola (assembly GCA_038406195.1). Taxonomy (NCBI): domain Eukaryota; kingdom Metazoa; phylum Annelida; class Polychaeta; order Phyllodocida; family Syllidae; genus Haplosyllis; species Haplosyllis anthogorgicola. The sequence continues at coordinate 10,453 of JBCAUI010364960.1, read as the reverse complement.
ACTCAGTAGAGAACTGGAGACTGACATTACAGTTCCTTTTTGACCTGGTGAACATCCTTGATGTTGGTCCTGATGACGTCAGAGTCGGTGCCATTGTCTTTTCTGACACTGCAAGATTGGAGTTTCCTCTAAATAAATACCAGAACACTAACAATGTACAAGAGGCCTTGCAAAATATTCCCTTCTCAGGAGGAAATCACAGCAACATTCCAGAAGCCCTGTTTCAAACAAAAAATTGGTGTTTCACGTCTGCAAATGGACACAGACCTGGGGCCAGGAATGTAGCTCTGCTGGTGTCACCCGGAATTCCATCACCTAATTTTAGAAGATTGAGTGCCATATCTGAAGCAATGGGATTGAAGGACAGTGGAATTGAAATTGTCACACTTGGAGTCACAAAAATTATTGACTCAGATTTTCTGAAGGAGATATCATCTTCTCCCAATCTAGAAGGACAAAACTATTTTACGCCTGACACTACAAGAGAACTGCGACAATTCATGACAAAGCTTAATGAAGGAATTTGTGTCTTTGCTGATCAAGGTAAGCTTCAAACTTTGAACAGCCAAGCCTTTTGGTAAAAACCAAAACTAGACGGTAAATGAACAAACCATTTCTTTTGTAGGAGATACAATTGTTGGAACAACATGCAAGGACAAGGTGGACGTGTGCTTTATTATTGATAGTTCGAGAAACATTAAAGATGCTGATAACCCTTTATCTGATGCATGGAAAACAACTTTGGATATGATTTCTGATTTATCATATGATTTAAAACTTGGACTTGATGATGTCAGAATTGGTGCCATTGTTTTTTCTGAAGACATTAGTTTGGCATTCCCATTAAACAGATACAACAGCATACAGGATATACAACAAGCTATTCTCAGAATTCCTTATGTAGGTCAAGCTGCTAACATTCCAGAGGCTCTGATTCAAACCAAAAGTCAATGTTTCAGTGCAGCAAGTGGAGACAGGTCTGATGCTAAGAATTTAGCTATCATGTTTTCTCCTGGAATCACATCATCAAGTTACAGGAGGGATGCTGCTGTTACAGAGGCTGTGAAGTTAAGGGAAAGTGGAGTTGAAATTGTAACAGTTGGAATATCAGATGTTACTGATCCATTAATACTAAAGGAAATATCTTCATCACCTCAAGAAAAAGGACTAAATTACTTCACAACTACAGAGCTGGATGATGCAGGAGAAGTAGTTCTCAGTATTGCTAAGGAGATTACTTGTCAGCCAAATCTAGCTGGTAAATCCTCCGCAAATTGTTCCATTATGCTCAACATCTTGAATCCCTCATCATTTGAAATTATAGTAATAGTTTGGTCCCAATAATTTTTTTTAACATATTGTTTATAAAATATTGTTTCTTTGTTGTAGAAAACCCAGTACCAAAGTTGTGTGAACCTAAACTTGACCTGTGTTTGATTGTTGACAGTTCTGAAACTATCAGACAATACAATCCTTCTGATGGTTCTGTGGACTATTGGCAGCTTACCTTACAATTTCTATCAGACCTTGTGGACAGCCTAGATGTTGCTCCAGACAAAGTCAGAATTGGGGCCATTGTCTTTTCTGAGAATGCCAGATTAGCATTCAGACTTGACAAGTATACAAATGGCAAAGGTATCAAAGAAGCCTTGCTGGACATTCCTTATGATGGAAAAGATGCAAATATTCCATTGGGCCTAGTTCAGACCAGACTCAAATGTTTCAATGCCTCAAATGGTGATAGGCCAGAGGTAAAGAATATGGCTATCCTAGTATCTCCATCTGTTTCAACACCATATTTTAGGAAATGGGATGCCATATCTGAGGCTTCTGTGCTAAAGGATCATGGAGTTGAAATTACAGTGGTGGGAATCCCAGAAGGTATTGACTCTGATGTTATGCAACTAATATCGTCTCCACCTCACATAGAAGGACAAACTATCTTTACATCTTGGCGTCCAGGAGCAAGGGAGGAGTTCCTGGCAAGACTTTCTGATAAGACTTGCCGATATTTTATTGCAGGTAAAGTTTCACAGCAGAAGGGCTAACTTCTGAATGTATTTTAACTGAGTTCTATAAAATTAAATTTGACTTCTAATTGGTCCTGACTACTGAACTAGAACAAATGAATTATAAAATTCATTTTTGGTACATGACATAACATCCACAGATACATGTAGACAGTGTATGAATGTGTATTCTTGTAGAAAAAGTTGATGGTACAACCTATGAGGGCAAAGTGGATGTGTGTTTTATTATTGACAGTTCTAGTAATATTAGAGATGCTGACAACCCTTCATCTGATGCATGGAAAATCACTTTGGATATGATTTCTGATTTATCATATGATTTAAAACTTGGACTTGATGATGTCAGAATTGGTGCCATAGTTTTTTCTGAAGATGTTATCTTGGCATTTCCACTGAACAGATACAACAGCATACAGGATATGCAACAAGCTGTTCTCAAAATTTCTTACATGGGTCAAGCTGCTAACATTCCAGAGGCTCTGATTCAAACTAAAAAGCAATGTTTCAGTGTAGCAAGTGGAGACAGGTCTGATGCTAAGAATTTAGCTATCATGTTTTCTCCTGGAATCACATCATCAAGTTACAGGAGGGATGCTGCTGTTACAGAGGCTGTGAAGTTAAGGGAAAGTGGAGTTGAAATTGTAACAGTTGGAATAAGAGAAAACACAGATCAGTTAATACTAAAGGAAATATCTTCATCACCTCAAGAAAAAGGACTAAATTACTTTACAAATACAGAATTGGAGGATTTAGGAAAGGTGGTAATCAGTCTTGTTAATAACAAGGAACAAAATGTAGGTGGTAAGAACATACAGAAGATTGCACTTTTGTGAATCCAATAAAACTCAAAATAAGTTTGTACTATAACTGTTGTAATAATTAGTTTCAAATATGTTTTGAGCAAAAGTTTCTATTTTTTTAATTGGTTAATGTGTGTTCAACACAAAACCCTTAATTAACATATATTTTTATATGTTATTGTAGAACATCCAGGGCCCAAAATATGTAATGCTAAGCTTGACCTGTGTTTGATTGTGGACAGTTCTGAAACCATCAGACAATCCAATCCATCTGATGGCTCAGTGGACTACTGGCAACTTACCTTACAATTTCTAACAGACCTGGTGGATAGTTTAGAAGTGGGTCAAAATCAAGTCAGGATTGGTGCCGTTGTCTTTTCTGAAAATGCCCGATTAGCATTTGGCCTCAATAGATATAACACCGCTAGAAATATAAAGGGAGCATTGCTTGGCATTTCTTATGAAGGACTAGATGCAAATATTCCATTGGGTCTAGCTCAGACCAGAAACCAATGTTTCAATACATCAAATGGTGACAGACCAGATGTGAGAAATCTAGCCATTCTAGTGTCCCCAGCAATTCCAACACCAGCTTTTAGACTATGGAGTGCTGTATCTGAAGCTTCTGCACTAAAGGAAAATGGAGTTGAAATTGCAGTTGTTGGAATTCCAGAATATTCAGCAATGGACATGATGAGATTAATATCATCTCCACCTCACACATGGGGACAAGATATGATGACTTCTCGGCTTCCAGGAGCTCAAGAGGAATTCCTCAGAAGAATTACTGATAGGGCTTGTAAATATCCTTCACCAGGTATGATCTTGCACTCCTAAAAGTAAAAGCAGCCGACATCTTTTGTGACTTTTGCTTTTTGAACATGTATTTCTTTGAATCCTTGCATTTAATTGCATGTGCAGGAAATGCGCTTTCGTTATTACAAATTTCTTTCTGACGAAATAAAAGAGAACAAATCCTTCTTTTTCAGTAATAGAAAATCCGGAGCCCCAAAACAATGGTAAGTTATCAAAAATTACTTTTGTATTGTCACTAAGTTGCCAGACGAAGTCAAAACATTCACTTATTTCAAATATATTTCCAGAAACTAGTGACAGATTTTTTACACGTTGTAACTATTGGCATTAACAATGATCTTACTCTTGGTTTCTTGTATTGTGTTACCACTAAAGTGTATTTCAGTGTAAAAAAATAATTTCGTTCAATAGACATACAACCAAAATGCTGTATTGTTTTTCTTTGTTATTGTAGGGTCTCCTAGGAAATGCCATACTGCCATAGACTTATGCCTCATCATTGATGCGTCTGCCGGATATGACATTCCAGACCCCTTTTCGAAAACACCTTCCAGGGATAGCTTTTACAGGCAGTTAGAATTCTTAACTTATGGTCTCATGGCTGGATTCTCCGTTGGTCGAGACAAAACAAGAGTTGCAGCAATTGTCTTCTCTGACCATGCTGAATTAGAATTCCTACTGGACAGATACAACAGTCTTGAAGAAGTTCAGCAGGCAATAATGAACATTGACTACACAGGTGTACAGGTCACCAATACCCATGATGGCCTAATTCAAGCGAGAAGTCAATGCTTTAATACAGCTACTGGTGATAGAGATGATGTTCCCAATGTGGTCATAATAGCAGTACGTGAAGAACCAGACAATAGAGAAGCAGCAAGAGAGGCTGCTATGCTGTTGATGAATGACGGAGTAACAGTTGTACCAGTTGGGCCCATAAGTGTCTCCTCTCTTAAAGACATGTCTTTACCCTGTCACATTGAAGGAAAGAACTTTTTCAGAGGCTCAGACTCCTGGAATCTTATAACAAGAGTAGCAACGAGGGATTCTGTCATAGAGAATGTGTGTGAAATTGTTGTCAATGGTAAGTACAAGATCACGGTGGTCGAACTGAGACTGCTGGAAACGTTATACTGTCAACTATAACAAATCCGGGAAAAACATCTTCCTTCACAGTCAGGTTGACAAATCTTCGTAATTAAGTTTAAATTGACAATTAAAATGATGCCTGATTATTTATACATCATTATTGTGTATTCAATGTTGTATTACTCTTTGAAATTGAAGTGAAATTGCTTCATAAAATATTCCCTGTAAACTTTGTGTGTGAACAAAGGGAAGCCAGTTTGATTTACTGCTGAACTGCTAGCTTTTTATTCTTTGATATCCAAAGATATTATGGACAAGATGCATTTGAATTACATACCTTCTTATTCTCTGATTTATAATTGATATATTTCACTTAACAATGGGGCATTATACAGTTAGAAAAGAGGACTTGATTTTTCTTCCACTGTTTCCGGATTCGTTATAGTTGACGGTATGTCGTTTACGGAAATTCAGTTCCACCACCGTGAATAATAGCATAACATTAAATTTCCTTTAACTTCTTTGACCGAAAACTCAGAATATATTGGATTGCTCAGGTACGGCGACATGGTCATCACGGTGATAACTATAATTGCATGTTTTATGCATATGTTGACATTTGCAGGTCCTCCACCAGAGTCTACATGTAAGATTGATCAGCTGGACCTGTGCTTAATTTTGGACAGTTCCAAGGTGATCAGAGATAACAACCCCTCAGATGGCTCCAAAGATTACTGGCAGATCATGTTGGACCAGATGGCCAATCTGATTGACACCCTTTATAATGAGTATGATACCAGGGTTGGAGTTGTTGTGTTCTCAGAGGATGCCAGATTAGAATTTCCAATGAGCAGGTTCAACAATCCTGAGGACATAAAACAAGCTATCCTGAGTATCCCTTACATGGGAGGAACTACCAACATTGCAGAGGGTCTGATAGTTGCCAAAACCCAATGTTTCAATGCAACAAATGGTGATAGATCTAAGACAAGGAACAGGGCTATTCTGGTGACTCCTGGTGTACAAACCATAGAAGGCAGAAGGTACAACACCAGGGTTGCTGCTGAAGACCTGGAGACTAGTGGAGATGACAAAATTGATTTGATCACAGCTGGAATAACTGATGCTACTGACCAAAACTTCCTGAGAAGACTAGCTTCAGACCACAGGAAAGGAAGTAACTACTTTCTTTCAGTGGAGCTTATGAATGGCCATTACAGTACAAGGCCAGAGAGTCTGAAATAGTAAGTTGAGTTTGAAAATATCTTTAACAGTAATAATTAGTTCCATTGTAATGCAACTTATTTTCAAAGAGGCTTTAAAGTGACCCTGTGACATTGTCCTTCAATTTGACCCGATAAATCTTGGAAGGATCCAGGATTTCTCCCAAGGAGTCGCACTTCACAGCCCAAACCCTTAAAGAGTTAGTCAAAAATGCATGAAAATGAAAGACCAATGGGCCGTAGGAAGACAGCGCTCTGGTCTAGACCTCCCCCTATCTTGCCCTCCCTCTCGGTCCACTTATTTTTTACCTGCCTTTATTGCAGGTTAAGAGAGAAACTTCTACTGCGCATCGAAGCGATGACAACTTCTGCTTGTGCAACATTATAACGTGAGGATGGCTGTGTAACGATGAAATCGAATGCTTTAATGTAGCTATTACATTCTTGTATTAAATAAGAATTTATTAATTTTTAATAAACATAATAAATGTAATCGAAGCTGATGACTACAGTAATTCGCTTTTGTCGCACAATAAATTTGACGGTGGGATTTTATTTCATGGTACCTCTTACTGTCTTAATAGTGTCGCAGTGTTACATCAAATCATATTGTTAACGCTCGTTGTCAAGCGTTTTTGACTAGGGAATGGAAAATTCACAGTCATGGTATGCAGGATACCAAAGCAAACCTGTGATGACTCAATAAGTCCCTGGTTCTAAACCAACGATTTGTTGTCACAAGTCCGAAATAAGAACCCATATCGCAAGACTACACTTGTCCAAAGCAAAGGACTGCGACAAATGCAACTAAAAACATTTTATTTTTATCCTGGGAAATAATTTACCGGGGATAACCGTCTAAAAAAGGAAAAAGGCTGTTGTTTATGTAGTGACTTTATTTACATTATGCGAACTATTTGCCAAATACAATAAAATGCGCATGTACAGTATGTATATCCAGAACATGTGACAGTCACAAAGGTCAAGGTCACCATGAAGATTAATAAACAGTGCACAACCAATTCCTGGGAGTTAATCTTACATCAAATTCATGCATTAAACGTTCTGGTTAATATAAACTGAAAACTGAAACTGAAAACTGAATGCTTACAAAGTGTGGTTATAAATGACGGGTTTAATTTTATATCAAGGTGATGGTGAATCTATGCACGACAGCAAATGTTGTGCCCCTGTAACCCCGTCTTCTTCACTGCTGTCCAGTGCTGTGTTTTCCAGTGAGCTTTCTCATGTTCTGTTATGCCCAATGTTCTATTGACTCTACATGGGCATAACACGGTCAGTCCTCATTTACGACTACATTTCTACGTTGAAACTAGTATCCAAGTTCACACTGCATGATAGTTTTGTGGTGTGTTTTGGTATTCACATGAATTAAATTACTCTATCCGTAGTGTTTAAAGTTTCAGTCTTGTACATGCACACAGCTATGCACGCACATATCCAACACATCCCTACATACACATGTGGCAGCATTATTTTAATCCGTCTCCGCTTTCCGGTACCAGAAGCGCGCCCTGTAGTCATCTGAACATGTCACAAATGCCGGACCAGTTGGAGAGTGGATGATGCATCGTACTATGTTATTGTGACCTGTAAAAATAAATCACATGGATCACATTAGGTACAGCAAATTTCTGATTTATTCTTTTCTGCTTCTAAAAACACATGCCAACATCGCTTACTTTCCGGTTTTGGCACCAGCTTCTGACGTTAGCGAATTCCGATATGATAAGGGATGCATTAGTTTTGGAAGCAAGGGATCCTGGGTGAAGTGAATAAACATACACTTTATCCAATACGTAACTGTTTTCATTTCTTGCGACTGAGGTCAAATTTAGGGTGTATCTTTTGGGTGGATAAATTGGTGCCTTGGACCTGTCACTGCATGGGAAGAATCCAAGCGCTAACAGTAATCAGTTCAGTACGTACCTAAGGAGAGTAGTTTCTGTCGGTCTGCATTGCGCGAATCCCAGCAACACAAGCTGACCGTCTTCTCATCAGGGAATAACACTGCAATTAAATGTAATTAGAATTTCGGTTAAATTGTTCATTTCTGTATGACACCTTTACATTTCATCTTGGTTTAACCTTATACTTCAATATCAATTTGCATATTTATGCCTTGCTTAATTTCCTCTAAGTGATGGCGGCATGGTCCAACAAGTTAACACACTGGTCTTTGCTGTTTAGGCAAAGACTGCAATGTGTCAATTTCCAGCACTTCCAAAACTTAAACAGGAGTACCAGTCGCTCAAACGAACTAAAGTATTATTTATTAGTCATACCATAATCCTCTGTGTGGTTGAACACAGCTTGAGTTCGGTGCTCCATCTTGCCGGTTGTTCCTGCACCGGTGTAAGCTATAAGACAGCGTGACGTAGAAAGTTCCCACAGCTTTACTAAGGAGTCCTTACCGCTCGACAAGATGTACTGAAAAATAAATATTTATGCGTTAAAAATATGTCGCATTGGCTTTGTAGTTTGTACTTAATCTCTACATGAATGAAGGTTATTTTTAACTTTCTATTATTGCAATGATTACTGTATATTATCTGCGTAGGGCATCCTTGCCTGAAGAAACTTGCAATATTATTTCTTACTACGGGAAACGTTTAAAATCACAGCAACGGAAACTTGAAGCGGCCTGTAACCTGATTTGATCAATTTTCGTAACACACACACCATACCTTGGAGTTTCTGGAGAACTCTACGGAACAGACTTCGTCACTGTCGTGTGCCTTACTAAATGTGTTAACACACTTGTTGCTGACTCCGTCCCAAACTTTGATGTCACCATCCTTAGAAGCACTCACATACAGGTTTGCATTCGGGCTGTACCGAACCTAAAATAGATTCAACTAAAACTCAACAAAAGTCCACTTTAGTCTAGAATAAATTTATTCTAATCGACAAACATGACATTAAAAGATAGGTGGTGTCTGCTATTCTTGAAAAGGATCAATGCTCTATTGCGTACTTACGGCTGTGATGGGTTTCTTGTGCTGATCTTTGGGATTACTCGATACAAAACATTGGAACGTGTTGACATCATACAAACGTACTGAAACCAGACGAATGTAATGTTAACAAATATCAAGAACAACACACAACTTCTGGAACTGTGCATCGTAGTCATGAAACATGCATGTCAGTCAGTAATTTTGTGGTTACATCCAGGACAAATACATTATTCCCACAAGGATATGCACATGTGTATTTATGTGTGTGCGCATGCAAACTTACAGGTAGGATGCTCTGTACCAACTAACATGTAATCTCCACCAGGATGGAAACACAAACAGCGCACCTCTGCTGCTTCCTACAATAGAACACACACTTACATAAAATAGTATCTACCTGACGATACCTGGTTCATTATTTAACTTTTCAACACATTAAACTTATTTTGCGAATTCATCTAATAATTGATGGGTATTCAGTGTGCTAACCTGTATGCTCTTGTAGGCTTTCTTCACGGAGGGTTTGGAATACTCAAAGAACCGAATGCTGTAATCTTTACTGCCTGAAGCGAGAATTTGATGGAATGGATGGAAGTCTAAACACGATACCTCCTGTAAAATGTGTAATGAAGACAGTTATAAGGGTAAAATAACATTTCAAATCATACAAATTGTGTCTGTCCTTTGGCACTCGGATTAAAAAACGACAACAGAAGTGTGGGTTTTGTGAAATCCCTAGTACTCTCCCTTTAGACCTCAATGAAACATAGACCAGCACGTTATGGGTATCACAATCCTTTTGAACGGAACATTATCTTGCCTGCTTGAAGCTTGAATCTGTAAACTTCCATGGGAGATCTGAAAAAAATTTATCCCGTTGCAAAATATTCGTCCACAAAAATATCTTTGTACTTACACCTGCATGATCATATAATGTACGTATAACAGGGTGATTTTCCATCTGTTGTTGTGGAGTTTCCTGTGCTAAGATCTCTGCCGGTGTCGCACTCTTTGCCAACATCCTTTCTACATCCAATATCTATAGAATGTGTACACAATACGGTTAAAAGTATAGTTACATAGAAAATAACACAGTTCTACGTGTAACATTACTACGACCATCCTGTGTCTGAGTATTGGATGCAATTTGAATCATTGCAATGCGAGCTATATCTAATACCATTTACCTTTATCGAAGTGTCCTCCGATCCCGTGGCAATCAACTGGCCTAAAATTTAAAGTTGAATCTTACATTTACGATCGTAGATTCCGTAGAAATTTGGAAGGCTTAGAACACCATGCCAAAGTTATCTGCTTGCATCCCCCTGTGGTAACTGGATTGTTTGCAAATCTTACCAAATTCTACTACTACAATAGGCTGTGTATTGTGTATCTCCGGCCTTAAGAAGGTAAATGCTGCATAAAAAGTTGTGCAAAGACATACACTCCTCCCCGGATATATCGATATCGCTTATATCGATATCCCGCTTATATCGATACTTTTTTTCCACACC
>JBCAUI010364849.1:0-14794 GCA_038406195.1 Haplosyllis anthogorgicola | reverse complement strand
TTCACCTATTTTCGCCCAAAAATCGGGAAAAACTTCATGAAAATGAAGAAAATTTTGGCCGTGGGGGGGGGGGGGTGGGGGGGGGGCGCCTCCTGTGCCCCGCTAGATCCGCAAATGTATCAAATCGAGTATTGATACTGTAGTCAAAGCACATTAATTGAGCTATTTTCAGAAAATACTAACAATATTGCATCCTTTGAATCAACAAAATCCAGGTGTCATTACTGAACTTTTAATCTGAACATTTTAACTGAACATTTTAATCCCACAACAAAACCTCTAATAACTGATTCTATTGTTTGCCAGAGATCTTCAAGCTGTGAAACCAATTAGTCTAAGACTAAATCATTGCTTCTCTCAATGAGTATGTTGTCCTGGCATCGGGAAGGAGCCTGACGACAACCAGTACACGAAATCGTAACTTTAACACGTTACCTTATGAGAGCTCCCGCATTGACCTTTTTGCACTATTAATACGATTTTTGTGTAGTGCATATTTTTGTTTGTCGCAAAATTGTAGAGAATACAGAATATTTTATTCCCGGTATGAAAGTACTACCACTGCTGACGAATTTACGTCTATGATGAACTGAAGTCGAAAGATAGACGATCAACATTATCGTCGTTAACAATTGTACCCCAAACGTTTTTGTAAATATTTGACTATCCTTTGTTTTCAGTTTTCTTGGCAATTTAACACACGCCGCAACTTCAGTTTAAAGATGAGAATGACTCCCAGGCAAATGCGTTATATTCTGTGCTCAAACTAATTGACCGACAAGGTTAAAATGACCCAGAAGCTATAAACACAATTTAAATGAGGGAAACTGACCGTTAATTACAGACAATTAAAATATCAACAAAGATTCAAAGCGAATAAAACAATTAGAAGAACGGTAGTATTGTTCACTAAAACAATTATCATAAACATAAACGTATAAAAAACAGTTCAGTATTTGGGAAACAGAAATTGGATTACTTTCATGTTTAAAATAATACAGTAGATAGAATGACAGAAGAATGAATAAAATAATAGATCCAAACTACTCAGAAACATCTTTTGAACTAGCTTCTTAAGGATGTAAGAACAATTAGCACCATGCATTAGTACCATTGTATACAGATCATCAATTTAGGCGAAAAGGCTTCCACTCTGAAATAGGCTTCGCCTCAATAGCCTAGCATGATATTCAATTCTTGCGGGGCTTTAAAAATTATGATTCAGAAGTTGATATACTTTTCTGATACGTTCAAGACATTGTGATTGTGATGGCAACATGATGCTTTCAAATTCATAAATTTAGGCAGGCAGCTTAAACAGTATTTTTGTAGTCGCAAAAATCTCTGTATCATTAAGCTTCTTAGATATGTTTATCTGAACAAAAACCGTTTGTTTTCATATCGAAATTGTCAATCATTTTACAACTTGATGAAACCTATCCTATACGTAGAGCTGGTAGATCCCAGCTGTACGTATGTACGTATGCAGACAGCCAACTTGGTTTTGAAGTTATCCTTTTTTCGATGAGTAATGTAGTCTAAAATCTAAAAGCTGTGGATCGAAGGCTGATGAGTAGGCTGGGACGACTAGTCCTCCTAATCGATATTCGGAAAATATGGTCGACTAGTTGACTAATCAGAAATGTCAAAATTTGACCTTCAAATGGCCTTGACCTATATTTTGACCTTGTTCCCATTTACTTGTCGCAAACATCATAACATGTGATATTAGCAGACAACACTAAACGTTTTGACACTTTTTATTGCTGTGACCTTGAACTTGACCCAGTGACCTTGATACTAGAATGTAAAAATCTTCACGACTGGCGTAAACATGTGAAAATGAATAAAGCAATCAAGTAAAGAAAATACACAATTAACGTTTGTGATGGTTACATTGATATGTTACTTAAGATTGTTTCAGCTTATGCGATGTGTCCTTGATGTGTTGTTGTTTCAAAACTCATAGGAATTTCAGGATTTGTGTGTCCTAACAGAAAAATGTCAGGCGAATAGATTTTAATCTTCCCACCGTCATAATTTAACACAAATTTAAAGCAGCATCTTATGGGGGCCTCCCGTATATTGCCTTATTCTGTGGAATGAAGTTCTTTTATCCATTTATCCTCAGGTAAGTTACAATAAACGAGATGTTTAATAATCTCGTTTTACCATTCATGCTGTGAATCATCTTTATAAAGGTATAATATTGGGTATTATATTGTCAGCAAAGAGTACCAATAAATACATTTACCTTTGGGTGCGAAATTAGAAACATATCATTGTTTGAGTTTATGATGCGGCTTCATGTCCAAACGTTTCTTTAATGTAGATTTTAATTAATGATGATACCAGCATATTGATAGCTCTAAAAGCGAGAACTTTCTCTGTGGCTCACTCTATGATAGCTTGGCTTGACCAATCCTTTTGCCCTTTATTAAATGATTATTGTTTAGTATTCGTACAATGTGATTATCATACGTTCCATTTGATGATTTTATTGTATTGAAATAATAGTGGATTTTCTGTCTATAAACTCATTATCTTTAGGTACATTATCATAAAGTAAATGTAGAGAATCATTTTATAATCTTAAAAACAACAGTAAATACAGCCATATGTACACGTTGTTAACGCGATATGTTACCTGCGTACGCACAGGTGCTCAACATGGGGGACCGTTCACTTATTCCAAGGTGTGCATTGCAATACATATCTTAAGTTAGAAATTATATCTAAGAGATGACAACATCTACTGAACGTTTGAAAAATGAATGAAGGCCTTTGATCAACGTCGAGTCTATCGAATGAAACTTCATGACGCTTCACCAAATTTGACACCACATGACACTTTTTGGCAGGAAAAGTCATGTGACTGCATTGGTGGCCATTTTGTCTCGGTCACGTGATGTCATTTTAGTGGGATGACTGGGTGGCTTGTTTTTCACATGGACGACCACATAGTCTTATCGAATTTCATTCGATAGACAATGAAATGAGCTAAGGGTGATTCGAACAGGGAAACTCCAGATACATAGTCAAAGGTGTTACAACCATGCCATTGAGTCTTTTGCTATCGACCTATTGGGTTTTTGAATTTGACTGAACTCAATCAACATAATTAAAATACATAGTTTGTATACTGATGGGATGTATAACTGTTAAATGTTGTGTGTAATTTAAATGTTGTGTGTAATTTCAAATTTAATTCACCGAGGTCATGAAGGTCACCATGGCTCATTGCTTTCAATCTTGGTTGGGAAAGCTTCACAGGGTCTTAGATACGGACAATGCTTTACTTTGACTCCAAATGAAAGTTCCCACTGACGAAAGAGGGCTAACAAAGGACTCAGAAAATGGGTTCACAAATGCCCACAAAAAGGGTTTACAAAAGGAATTCGCAAAGCACTCTCAAAAAGGGCATCACAAACGACCAAGAAAAGGGATTCACAAAAGAGTCACAAAAGAGGTTCATAAAGGGCTCGCAGAATGGGTTCAAAAAGTATTCACGAAATAGGGGCTAAAATACGTAATGGAGTACGTTCTCTTGTTAGCTGTATCATACATAGCAATAAGCAAAGAGTCACATCACGCCTTGGGTCTTATTTCTTCATCACCTACCATAAGCTACTTCACTTCACAAAGAAAACGGCTATTGACCACATAATAATTTCCGGAGGAAGATGCCTTCATTTTTGGAACAATAGGTTCAGAGGCAGGTTAGGAAAACTGTATTAGAAGTTTATCCTGAGTGTGTTGTATGGTTACACTGGATGAACCAGTAAAGGTCGATATGTTACAAATGCTTCTCTGCCAATGAACAAAGTGAAATAGAATTTTGCGCCTTGCCTTCCATTATTAATCATACCAAATGCAACTAAATTACATTTTTAAATGTGACGCGTGAATGGTCCCTCATTCTCTGCTCAAAGATACATATAGACCCGAGGAGCGGCGTTCAGCTTCATTCTTCTTGTGCATCTCATGAGGAGACCTGGGTGTTGCGTTAAGATTGTCAAATCAACGTACAAAATATTTTTACATGCAAATTCTTTATTTTCTTTGAAGGAAATAGTCTTCATTTTGGTAAGAGAGATTTACACCACAAATAGCTTTCAGATAATCTGACATCCACGAACAGGAGTGAGAAAAGCATTGTTGCTATTCTTGGTGTAAATCTCTTTGCTTATGATGCTCCTATGCATCAAGCTGTTAAATAAAAATAAATAAAATGAAGACCATTTCAATTGTATTATCAACTGAATAGTTCCACATTACAATTAATTAAACTACAGTATCAATATTAGTGCTTAGGGCGTTAGTTTGACAATCTTATTAAACAAATATGATACACGTGTTAGGTCTCCAGAATCAGTTGTTATTACTGACAAAGAGTAAGTACTTTGTTGAGGAGAGAGAAGGAAGATGAAGATGGTTGGACTTGTAGTGATGGTGGTGCTCGTCTGTCTGGGTTCTGTTCAGGCTGAACCATCCTACGCACCAGATCCTCAGGCTGCACCATCCTACCCATCAGATCCTCAGGCTGCACCGTCCAATGCACCAGATCCTCAGGCTGAACTGTCCAACAAACCAGGTCCTCAGGCTGCACCGTCCAATGCACCAGATCCTCAGGCTGCACCGTCCTACACACCAGATCCTCAGGCTGCACCGTCCTACACACCAGATCCTCAGGCTGCACCGTCCTACACACCGGATCCGTCACTCGGACGTGTTGCCAGGAACGTCACAGATGGTGACTATGAATCTGGTAAGTGATATCTTTAATAAAACTTAACCTTTTGCCAATTGCAACGGTGTATTTTCAAATAACAAATGTGCAATAAATATGTAAATGGTTCAATTGTTATATTAAGGGTCTTATCGATTTTTTGAACTTCACTGGATATTCCACACACGTATTTGGTTAAATATTTTTAAGTATCATGCGAAAAGGTTTATACTGCGTAAGACCTGTAGTTTTTTTTTTTTATATAAATACATTGACAGCAAACCGAATATGAGTCTCAATCTGTGGTATCAGGCAGTACTGGGCCTATGTTAAGATCAAAACTAGCTTAAATTAGCTTGACTTGACATCGTAGATGTAGTATTTATTCAATGTTTCTTTTGTATTCTGATGTTCCTGGGTTATGCCTTGGTCAAATATTTACATATTCTGGAATTCCTTTAAGTTTGCTGTTTTAATACACTATTTCTGGCCACAATTCCGTTCATAGGGCTCATAAAGCTGTAGCCTTAGTGGATTTTGTTGCAGATTTTGAGGGCATAAAAGCTAAAGGTGAAATTAGTTAATGCTGAGATTTGTTTCTCCTCAGATCTTGTTACACCGTTAGTTATAATAAGCCGATATCTCATGATTTATGATATTGTACCAAGGCCAGACGTACACATTAAATATCTTTTGGATCCCATACTACACTTGTAGATGAATAATTGAACATTTAGCAATTTACATTATTGTAAAGATAAAAGACAAATTGGTCCTCAAATTGTCTCCTCAAGATGAGGTGGACGCTTGCTTTGAAACTCAAAGGCAGAGTCAAGTCATGTCCAAAAGAGAGAGTCCACAGAAATTAAAAATAAAATGATAATGAAATTTACATATTGAAATATTAACAAGATCTTAACAATGTTTTCTAACATGCAAAATCCATCTGAGAATTATTTACCATAAACCAATTGACTGTTGAGCTAATTGGTCACTCGAATGTTCTGATGTTGGATTGAGTACAGGATAAAATTTCTGGTCACGTCTCTTTTTTCAATTTACAGTCGAACCTCGGTACTTTGACTACTTTGTAATAAGCAAAATTTGGTCTATGTAACGAGATGGTCGAGGTAAACAAACTGTGGCCGTAAATATCAAATGCTTATGGCTCACCTCAAGCAATTAGGACATTGTAAATATTTTTATGTGACAAGGTAACAAACTGTTGGCTATCCAGATTTGACATTTCATCTGCGAAATCTGATATAAACATTTAATTTACAACATTAGTTCATAAATGGTATTTTTTTCATGCTAAAATATTAGACTACGAAGTTTATGAGAACCTATTGCAAGTTAACTGTGAGTGAACCTCCATGAATTTCAGTCCAAAGTGACAAAACATAATGCTGTTATTTTAATTGTGTGAACCATTGTGAGAGATTCTTTATCAATCATAAGCTGACAAAATAACTGCCATATCTTTATCTGGTCAAAGTAAAATGTCGATGTAGTGAGGTGGCCAATGTAAATCACTTTTAAAATGTAATGTATTAGGAGTAAAAAGCTTCCTTTAAAATTTAGTCAATGTATTGAATTGGTGGAGGATATTTACGGCTAGTTACACATCTGTTCTGTGGTGATAACTAGTCCATGAAAAGAAATTTGGGGTACTGAACAAACACGCCATTTAACTAAGTGTATAATGACCTTGTTTTGAATGAGAATAAAAGTAAAATACTCTGTTCTTAAATATTTTATTGTGTATGTTTGCAGATGATGATTGGAACATATGTCAGGTATGTTAATATTTAACATACAACTCTCTACAACTGAATTGTGTATTCTCTGTGGTGAAAAAGGTCAAATCATACTGTGTGATAATTTTAGAGAAACAAAGATTTTCCTGCTAACTAGACCTTGCAAAATAACCAATATGCTCCATAGTAACTTCAATAGAGAACACCCAGTATATTTGTTTTTGAAGAAGCGCAGTCCTAATATCTGTCGCAAATCGAGAATCCCCATTGATGGCCTATGGAGCGTGCATAGAGGGCGGCATCTTCTAGTGCAAAGTCTGCATAGAGTGAGAAATATATTGGGTGTTTTTTAACGACAGCAAAAGTTTGTAAAGTATTTGTTAATCAAGATTCTTTCTTCATTTTAGGGAATAAATGCTTAGCATCAATATCAATTTTTGTCAATGCAACATGATAGTAACATAATTGTAGATTGCTCGGACCTTGAGAGAACCATGTGGACCTCAAGGGAACATTACGGACAGTACTTGTTTGGCTTACGGATGTTGCTGGGATCCAACTCATGATGAACTAGAGCCTGCACATTGCTATCGCAAATCTGGTAGGTTGTATTTTATGTTCAAAACTTAAATAATTTATGTAATACATTTATGGAGCAAGTGAAAATTCACGAGATGCTATTTCGAAAAAGGGAAACTTGATATTAAAGTACACAGTGCCATCTGTTTGTTTTATTTTGAAAAAAAAAAACCCCACAT
This sequence comes from Haplosyllis anthogorgicola, assembly GCA_038406195.1. Lineage (NCBI taxonomy): Eukaryota > Metazoa > Annelida > Polychaeta > Phyllodocida > Syllidae > Haplosyllis > Haplosyllis anthogorgicola. The sequence continues at coordinate 7,547 of JBCAUI010364849.1, read as the reverse complement.
GGCGCTGTTCCCTTTACCAGAAAATCTTATTGAAGCTGCAACACGATGTCAAAATGTAGCCGCCTTACACACCATACACCCACAATAATATAGGGCTGGACATTCATTGGAAGCTTTTTTCTTCTTTGTATAACTTGTCGACAGTACACAGAAATAGTATCATTTTGGAAACGAAGAGAACAAAGGAGAGAACGAAAGAATTTCACGCTGGGCTTTTCATCCGTTATTGTTAAAACTCTGATGCGAATTCCCTGTACTGATGGGGTTTAGATCTGAGTAATTGCAGATGGTTTCAGTAAAGTCCCAATATTACACAAATTTATTTACTGAAAATGGTTCAATACAGGTCTAATCAGAAAAATTAGTAACTTTAAATTTTCTGAGATACAATTAAGAGTACAAATTAAAATCTCTGCAGCTAGTGAAATTTTGGGAATAGACAGAACAAAACAGAACAAAAGAATTTCATGCAGTATTTTAGATGCGCTATTCTCCCAAAATGATAAATATGTCACCCCCTGATGGTGTGGTCATTCACTTAGCAACTTTCAAACATTATTTTGTTAGTTGTTACAAGTCGATTCAGGCCCAACACGTACGTGGGGAATTACACTTTCTGCTCTGGTGGACAATATGAACTGGGAGATGTGGACGGAGATGGATTGTGAGTGGAATTAAACTACTCTATTTATTACGCAGGTTACACGTTTTCTGTATCAGAAAAAAACTCACACGGAGCTCGTGTACATAACTGATGCAGAAATGAATTAAACAATGTTCACATCAATAAAAAGTCACTGTTGTGTGCGCCTGTCTTATGTTAGTTACAAAACACCCAATATATTTGTCACTCCTTGGGGATTTCGCGCTACTAGATGCCACGCTCCTTCAAAAACAAATACGTTGGGTGTTCTCTATTGTGAAATGGTGCTTTATGTATCTGATTTGTTGATGAATAAATTTGCTGGAAATTTAGACTACAAATTTACATATGGTTCTTATCATTAGCCTTTTCAAATCCAAATATTTTATTTCAGTGCTGACCAGTTTTGTTTTGATTCTGCAAGTGGACAACTGACCGTAAATGTGGGAGATTCTTTTATCACTATGAGGCAAACATTACTGGACGAATGTAAGCAAGCCAACGGCAAGATCAACATCGGTAAGAACACTCTCTTGATCATTTGATAGTAATTTAATGATCTGGTAATGGATAATCCCTACACCACGAAAACAAACAATAGTTTGCAAGCATTTAAACTTGTTTTAGGTGATATAAATGGAGACGGCAGATCTGATGTTGTCTGTGCATCTGACGATGGAGGTGTCATGGTTTGGGAATCTAAGGAAGAAATCGTTACCTTCTACGAGGGAGAACCCTGGCAGGATGAACACTTTGAATTCTGTGCTCACGATGCCAAAGTGGTGTGACACATGGGAGTTTTCTTGATTAAAGTCTATTTAAAGAAATAAAACAATCCTTGTGAACTTGCTAAATTTCCGTTTTCTATTTTTAGACATTTTTCTCTGACTTCAATGGAGATGGGAACAGTGATGGATTGTGTATTCCAGACTCTGGCCCAAGATCCTTGGCTCTTGGAGATGCAGCTGGAACATTTCTGGTACTCTTTGCATTTCACAAACTTAACTAAATGTATTGGTAGAGTTGGTGTAGCTGTTGTACAAAAATTTTATGTAAACGTAATTTTTGCTATTGATATTTTACAGGCTCCAATTGAAGATCCCAACTTCCCTGGATTCTGTAATGGAACAGACAACAAAATTCATGTTGGAGATTTTGATGCTGACGGAAGATCTGATCTTGTTTGTAGAATGAATTCCGGAGAAAAATACTCCATTGCTCTGACCGGTTTTAACTTTCTTCATGTTACATGTGGAAATAAAATGCAATAAATTTTATGCTAAATATGGGTTTCTAAATCAATATCTATTGTCAAAATTCTAGAGGGAGATGGACTTTTGGTGAATGAAGATTTTACGACAGTCGGAAGTTGGTGTGATCAGGAGAGTGATACCTTCCTTGTTGGTGATACCAACGGAGATCACCATGATGACTGGATATGTCACCATAGTGATGGGAAAGTTTGTACAAAGTACAATTCATACATCTTTGGAGGTAAAACAACTTTTTTCTTTGGGTAGAATGAATCCTGTCATAAGGAAATATAGAAGCCATTTGACAGGCTCTGAATTATGTATTTCTTTTATATATTATTTATTTTTTTATTCTCTTTTCCAGAGACGAGTATGTTTGCTAAGGAGACATGTGATCGCATAGACTGGTGTATAAATGGAGGTGAATAAAGTTATTGTCATCTGTCGCGATCTATTTGATTAAGTCAAACTGTAAGTTACAATTTTCAATTTTATTCCCACAGATCTCTTGGTCGCTGATTACAACGATGACGACCTGGATGACTTGTTCTGCCGATCTGACGAAGATAAAACATCCATCGCTGAGTCCACTGTCAAAGGTTAAATTCTATGAGTAGAAATATTTTCTCGTTATCTCCATATTGATATAATTATAATATCTTAGAAAGCCGTAATTATATCTGCAATCATCTTTTCAGCTCCTCATGTAGACTTCATCCAAACTGACTGGAACACAACTCACTGGTGGGGTGATGATGTAAAATTCTGTGCTGACAAAGAGCTGTATGTTCTGGATGCAAATGATGACAACAAGTTTGTGTGTTTTTTATTTAATTAAGAAAATTCTTAAATCAGAAATCAGTTTAATCGAACAGTTTAAAATGCATATACAAATGCCAGGGATGTGTGCTTCCAGTACTTTAATATTTATTTTAACAAAACCAGGCAGGATGTGTTGTGCCATGATCACAAGGCTGGTTTGGTTCAGAGAATTCTCGGCAACTCCTATGGACAGCTCATCAGGGGCGACAAATGGGAATCAGATGCGACATCAGCGAATCCATTCCACTTCTGTTACAGAGATCATCAGCATCCGGAATACGGGGTCCTGGTAGTAGGTGATGTGGATGGTAAGATACAAGTTTTCTCCTGATACTTAGATGTTGACGCACCATTTAAAACAAGTGAGCTGAGAACTTTTTTTTGGCTTCTCCAAGTACTTTCATAAATGTTTCACACTGTGAAAGCTGCAGTTAATCTTGTAATGTATAGGTGACAATAGAGACGACATACTGTGCCACTATCCTCTGACTGGAGACATCACTATGTCTAAAGCAGATCAGTATGGAACGTATCATCAGGAGGAGAAAATCATCGACGCATTCTGTGTGGTAAGTTTATCCCCACACCAAATGATATATGACGTGCAGGAATCGAATACCATGTTCTACCCACAAAACAAATCATATTTGAAATGTTCACATTAAAATTTTTATTTCCTTTTTCAGGGCGCTGCATCGGATTTTGTCGTCGGAGATTTTGATGGAAATGGAAAGATGGATGCCATGTGCCGGTCACCTTCGAGCTACAGACTCTGGAATGGAGGTTGGTAAAGAAGAAAAGTATCAGATCATGAAATAATTGTTAAAACTTTGGGGCCCTGCAACAATTGACTTTCATGCTAAGCCCATTATCTCAGCATGAAATACGATTGTTGCAGGTGCTAAACTTGGTAGTTATTTCATGATCTTTTTCAGTTTATTGTTTCCAACCCATTGTATTCCAAAACAATTTTGAAAATAGGACAGTCATGTGGCCTTTACGAATTAATATGTAATAAAATCATCTCCTGAAATTATGATCATTTTCTGTTCACATGAAAAGCGCAGTGTGCTCTTTAAGGGTCTCCGTGGACAACATGTTGTGTATAAGGGTACATGAGGCAGGTGGAGACAATGTCTAATTGAATTGATTATGTTGTAACAATTAATAGATGGCATAGGCGTACATCTATATCCAAGGTGTTTACATTGAGACAAAATGAAGACAAAAGGTTATTGTTTAATTTCTCCGCTAAACAATAAAATTTGTGTGCTTGTATCCTGATGCCACTGAACATTGAAATTGCAGACGACGCTGCAGAAGAGATAGTCGACACTGCTTGGTGCATTGAACTCTATGAAGAAATTCTGTCCGGAAAATTCTTGGACGGACGAAAAACTGAACTTCTGTGTCATAACAGAGAGACAGGTATTTATGTGAAAGAATTTGTCATATCTACATTTCTAGAATACTTAATAGCACATGTTAGACTAGCTGTACTGACTTCACTTGGTGGACACAGTAACTAAAATTCAAGTTGACTGGTTTTTCCTTAAAACTATTGCTATTGCAAATAAAAGGATTTCATGACTTGATGCGGTGACTAATATATGTATTTAATTTATATCAGGAACAATGCACCTGTTGCGAATGAACTCTGACAAGAGCATGGAGCCAGTGGATCTGGGAGGCTACAACAGTAAGTGTCTCGCTTCAGATGCTCAGGCTCTGAAACCTGGAGACTACGATGGAGACGGCTTCACAGATCTTCTGTGTCACAACCAAACTGGAGAGATGAGAATTGCATTCAACCAAGCAGGTAAATCTTCATGAATATGTGGCAAGCAATACATCTACAACTAACGTGAGCCAATGTTTCTGCTAATATAAACATCTTGAAAACAAATCTTCATATGTATCATTCTACAGAACACAGAGACACTCATGGCTGGTTTGCAAAGGATTTCATCACAACTACAACATTCTGTCCCCTGATCGGATCGGAACTTCAGGTGTTTGATGCTAATGGTGACGGATATGATGATCTGACTTGTCACACTTCTACTGGGACAATACAGATCTCTGAGAGTCATATTGTGGAACAACAAACAGGAGCTGGATATGAAGCAGCAGATACCGAACAACGTTTGTACCTGTTTTTTCTGCATTTTTTAAATGCAACTTTCTAAAGAACAATGACAATTTTTGTAATTTTGAACACGTGCAATATATTCACTATTTGTTTTTTTGAGCATATTTTATGAGCAGGAATTTGAGGAAACAGCCTTAACATTTTGAAACATTACCTTTGTCGAGTTTTGGCAAGACTTTATTAATTTGTTTCTGATCAATAGAATATCCCCGATAAAGGGTTTAAAGTTATTATACATTAATATTTATTGAGGTAAATAAATGTCATAATGGGATAACTGAACTTTTATTTTCATTAAAAAATCCGCAAGATAATATTTTCCCACAACTTGACAAACTTAGGAAACAAATTTTGGAAACAAACAAACCATATGTTTATATTGTCATTACTTTAGGCTGCCCTGATGACACAGATGAATGGTGTAAACCTGTTCTCTATTTTCCGTTTGAGTCTGGCATGAAGGGTCTTTCAAGTAATGGAAAGGTAGGTACACATCTGTTATAAGTTATATGTTCACGGCAAAACACACCTGCACACAGTCCGCATGAGTGTAATAAGGATAGAAACCAGGGGTGTCTTTAACGAAAGTGATGAACAGCATGTTCATGATGAACTAGCTTTTTGGGAAGAACAACTTCTTCATGAACAAGTCACAGACCAGGTGATTTTAATCATTTAGACTGGTACTCTTCCCAAATCTTTGTCAAATCAAAATTTTGTGTCACGAACAACTGGTCACATTTTTATGAACAACTGTTCAAATCTTGTTCGTCCCTTTCGTTAAAGACTCCCCAGGACTATTCGGCATGTTAACTCAAAATGGTCTATTTATCAGCTATTCGTTGATCTTTTAGCCTGAGTGGCAGTATCTCTTTTATCTACAAGATCAAAAAAATTGCTGATAAGACCCTTTTTCAAGAAAGTGTTGGATAGATTTGGCTCTACTGGTGTTATTTCATGCAATACCATGATTACTGCCATTCACAAATGTACTTGCTTAATTTTGCTTTGCTTAATTTTAACATTGCTTACATAAGCAAGCTTAATTATTTTCTTGCTTAATTTCAGCCTCAGGATTCACAAACAACAAATTAAGCAGGGATGAAATTTCAATGTAACACCTCTTCCTATTGGTCAATATTGGCCAAAAGCTTAATTTTGGGTGTGAAATTAAGAACATGTGTGTAAGCAAGGTAAAAACTTTAAGCAAGCCTCAAACCTTTTTTAAACTATTCCTTTGCTAAATGCTACATGAATTGCAAAATTGCAAAATATTCCATAATTAAGCAAATATGAAGAAATTTTGAGCTAAATTTGCATTTGTGAATTCCAGCAATTATTTACAGAAATTACATGATCTGTGATTGATTAAAAATTTTGAAATTGACATATTGCTGGGGATATTACGGGCTACGCACATAAGCTCTGCCCCTTATACCCCTTAGCTTACAGCTAAGTGGCAAGGTCATTAGAGCCCACAAAGCCTTAGAGTTAACACCTACTAAGCAGTACGTAGCAGGCTAGACAGCCAGTAACACATATGCTAGACTTAGCTACTTACTACATGGAGGTCCTAGCCTAAGAACACTTTAGGATCATTTCAAATATTAAACTTTTACTATGTAACACAACTAAAATATATAAAAATTACGGGCAGTTGCCAAAGATATATCAAAAGTATATAATTAAAATTTACGGGCATTTGCCAAGGATAATTAATAGAACATTCAAATATGGACAAATGGATACAAATTCGCTATCCTATTTTTACACACAAATATTAACAGACAGCACTTGGTTTAGAGTAAAGACATATAGTGCTATAGCAATAGTATGGATAACCTGGACTGTGTACTGGACATTAGCCAGATCAGCTATCGGAATTTTGCTTAAACCATATAGAAAGCGAGTACAAATCACCGGCCACAGGAAAATTTGGCAACACATCGTTCAGGTTTGGAACACTATATATTTTGTAACCCAGTTACACAGAGCACTGCATTGAAAAGAACAAAGGGAGATATTTATAAATACCCTAGAAGCTTTGAAGAAAGTAAGCACCTTCAAACCTGTAAAGGACAATAAAGTACGCGCAGTATTGGGCAGGAAACAAATAAAACCTCCCTCAACAAACCAACAATCTCAACCCAAAAATGGTGAAACAGGATTTCAAGCCTGCACTCCTCTCCACCGCATACTCACAAGAAGATTAGCCAAAAGACAGAAGCAAGAAAGGGATGAAGAAGAACAAAGAAAGATAGCTGAAAATTATAAGAAGAAACAACTATGCAAAAGATGGGCTGGATACAACCTGGAGCATCTGAGTAATGAACAATTATTAAACACTATAGACCAGATGGACGGAATAGAAAATGAGAAGCCACTTTTGGGAGCCACAACACTAGGAGCTGAATTATATGCAGTCATCAAGACATACTCCAATATCAGGACAATAGACAAAACCAAAGTCAAAACTATTATAAACAAGGTATTGTCAAAAAGTTACTTATCTTCAGCATCTTTGTAACATTATAAATACTCAGAACCAAAGATACCAAAATTTAATAGTTACATTTGTGAGCCTACATGTCAAGTGCAGTAAAGACATTAAGCAATTTACTGAAGCATACACCAATGGCACCATCAAATCAGATTTGTCAAAAATTAAACAAGACAT
>JBCAUI010364738.1:0-14794 GCA_038406195.1 Haplosyllis anthogorgicola | reverse complement strand
TCCCACCAGAGTCCAAGAAAAATTGGCAAGCCCAAATTGCCACACTGGTCCATGGGTACAATTGTACCAAATCAACCACCACAGGGTATAAGCCTTATACCCTAATGTTTGGTAGAGAACCTTTGCTTCCAATAGATGTCAAGTTCGGAGTGTGTACACCCGATGTTGCAGCAGTAACAACTCATAAATATGTACAGAAACTTCAAAACCATATGAGATGGGCATTCAAAAAGGCTGTGGAGATAAGCCAAAAGGAGAGTGCCCCACAAAAGAAATACTATGATAAGAAAGTAAAATGTTCCCAATTGGAGCCAGAGACTTGGTCTTGGTGTGACAGAAAGCCTTCAAAGGCAAGCACAAGATCCAGGATAAATGGGAAAATATCCCCTATTGGGTGGTGGAACAAATTGACCCCAAATTACCTGTCTTCCATGTGGAAAGTACAGGAGAAAATGCGAAAACTAGAGTGTTGCATCAGAAAAGGTACAATTATATTAACTGAATGTGAAGAAAGACCATCATCCAGTGTCATAAAGCGGAGGTGAAGGTCAGCGAGCAATACAATACTAACCTTCAAATTGCTGCGCTGCCTCTTCTTTAATTTTTTCAAGATCTTTGTCCATGCTCTGCATGCCATGGCATATGGCCTGCAGATGCTCTTCATGTGCTGTCTTTTTCTGCAAAAGAAAGGATTGTTGTTACTAAAAATAGGTTTGACACTTGGTGGTTAGCAAGGTCAAGGTCGTTTATGATTGACAGCTCAGTTCTGGGAAATGGGGCAACAAGGTTGCAGGTTAGGAAGTTCAGGTATAAAGGGCTGAGGTGAGTGCAGCTGTCCTACAGTTCCAATCTAAGATGTCATGAATGAAGAATACAATGTGGATAAAATATCATTTTCTGACTGTGGTACACTTCGAAAATTGGCTCTACCAACATTTAATCAAGCAAACCACATTGGGACATTATATACAGGAGTATATCATCTTTACCAACAGTCCTTACAGCCATATGGTCAGCTGCTACTTTTGTGGAAGTCCCCATTTTGCACTTGGTCCAGGGGATTTGGCTAGACAATTGATAAAGGAGGACCAACATCTTGCAAACAGGCTATTCTTCATGTATAAACAGAGATTGTTACATGAACCAGCACTGGGATCCATTAGAAGTCCCAGTCCAATGATAAGACTCTTATGAATGATCAAAATGATTGGAATAATAGTCAGTTTCATGTTGGTGTTGCAGGAGCAATTTGGAAAACTCTTATGTATAGACTGCTATTACAACCAAGCATGGAAAGTACTGAACTATCTTTTGATAAGGCATTGGATCGGCAGTTACAGTGGATACACTGAGGGAATTATACAATAGCAACCTTGTATCTTAGCCGTAATTGGAATTCATAGATCATGAGTATTTTGGAATTATTACAGTTTATTAGATTAGCACAGCGAGTCACTGTGGCAGGTTGTAAAAGGGCTTGTGGAGAGTACACACTGCAGCGAGCTGCCGCAGACCAAGAACAAATTTCGCAGGAAGACTGGTCCCCATGTACTGTTGAACCCACCGTTAGACTTAGGAGAGCTGGTGTGTACCATATGGAAAGGTGCCATTCTGTTTTGAATTGTGAAAATTACTAAACAATTAGCCTCTCCTGAAGGTATGTTAGTAAGTATTGAGTACATATCAGGTCCTAAGAGTGTCTAAAGGTGCCGAGCATTGGGTAAATGAACAAAAATCAGTGAAATACCTGGGTAATGGAGGCATAGTCCTCAGGCAGCAACAAATCTTTCAAAGCTCCTCCTTCCACCTCCTGTGGGGTTATTTCATGTCCCAGCCATTGTTCCACATGGTTGATAATTTTGATGCACTCATTTACTGAATAAGTCACTGCCATAAACCCCTGAAATGAAAGAAAAAAAACCAAAAAAAATGTAAACACATGGTCGTGAATGATAATAGGAGGAATTGGTAATAAAATTGGTTATTTTGATATAAATAAGTAACTCACTATAGCTTGCAGCTGTTGTTAGTAGGAAATTTCCCCCAACTCCAGTAAATAATCAAATCTGCCTCACTGAGACATGATTTAACAGGAAATAGCAGTAAAAAGTAAAATTATGAAAAACACAGATGTGACTCAGTAAAATCACGACAAGAACCAGGGACCTGTAGTATCCTAGATTTAGTAGGTCAAAGATGTCAAAGTTTGTGATGGAGTGGTGGAAGCTGATTAGCTATAAATCGATATCTTACACTGATAAGTAATGAATATGTGTATTGTTTCAGTGAATGGCAAGGATGAAACAAACAGCTTGTAAATACCCCCCCCAGGTATAATCAAGCAACTTTTAGAAAAATTAACATTAACATGACTAAGAACTCTTTGGATGATACTGGTAGTGTTAAGGAAATAATCGCATGCTTACTAGATGAACTAATTAAGCAAGCAGTAGAGATAGCTAATAACACATCCAATGGTAAAGGGAGTAAATCAGTGGAAGCTGAAATCCATCCTGAACTGAGTACAGTGGCCACTGCAGCAACCACCTTGACTGTTAATGAACAGCAACCCACTGCAGCACCCACTGAGGCAATTAGTATTGTAAATTCAACTAATCTTCATGAAAGTAGCAATAGACATTTGCCTTCCTTTTTTACCATCAATCTGCATGATTTAGCAAGTGATAAGGAAAATGAACCAATAGCTGGCAATGATCCTGAGCTGCATGAGGGTGGTAAAAATGTGAATTCTAGAGTACAGAATATCCTAAGGGAAGTGAAAAGCATTATGAAAACAATTGAAAGAGAAATTTAGAACAAATTGGGGTGTCAAGCAAGACAATTGCCAGTCTGGGCAGACCTAAGCAAACAGTGCCAGGAAAGCCTGCCACATTCTATAGCTCATATTATGCTCAGACCAATGTGGACAGACTAAGGAGTCTGGGAAGGGGTAGAGGTTCTAATAAGAAACCAATAATAATTGTTTCTTACTCCAGCAGCATGTCGCAATGCAGACAGACAGCCACAAATAGATGGAAGTGGAAAAATTCCGGAATTGATAGTTCAGGAGAAAGAAAGGCAGAAGTTGGAACAGCAACAGCTGAAGAAAATGGGTCTGCCAAGAGGTGGAGTGAAGAACGTAACCAAACCAAAGCTGAAGGTCAAGAAGAAGAACACTGGAGGGAAGCCAACCAAGATGTCTGGTAAAAGGAAATGAGATGACAACAGCGGCGACAAGAGCTCATCAGATCCTGACTGGGAGGCTGGAAATACTCCATCTTCAGAAGAGGAGCTCAGTGCAAAATGGAGGAGAGGGAGCAGAACAACATATGGTGGTGATGCTTGAAAGAAGGCTGCAGCTGCTTCAATCAAGGCTCAGCAGGCCACCAGGAAGTCAAGAAGTAACGGAGTAAAAAAGACCCAGAGGTATAGGCCAGGGGTAGTAGCCCTTCAAGAGATTTGCAGGTATCAGAAGTCGACAGAGTTGCTCATCAGGAAATTGCCATTTCAGAGGCTGGTCAGAGAAATTGCTCAAGATTTCAAAACTGACCTCTGTTTTCAATCATGCACCATCTTGGCCCTTCAGGAGGCATCTGAAGCTTGCCTTGTAGGTCTTATGGAAGACACAAATCTGTGTGCAATACACACAAAGCATGTAACAATTATGCCGAAAGACATCCAGCTAGCACAGAGAATCCGTGGCAAGCGTTAGAAGTGTAGCAACTTGCTGCAGTGACCCCCACAACTGGCCAGTTAAGCTGCCCACTGTGGCGAGTTGCCAGGACATGTTCATTTATATGATTAGTCATTTTAACCACCCTAATGAGTAAGTTGTAATATTTGATTTGTTATATCATAATTTATATTGATGGAATGTTATGTCTGAGAAGCGGTGAGTTGAAAAGTCCGGGGCTGAGTGCAAAAGATAAGAGAGAGATGGGGTCAAATTCTGGGGTGTGTCCATTACTATTATTGCATAAAGAATTGTTTATGATATTGTTCTTATAGATGTTCTTTCTTGTACATATGACTGAGATGATCTGAAGGCTGAGAGCATTACAAAAGAGGTAGAAGTCTGGTTTAGTGTTGATTGATCTTGTAAAAAATATATTTGTAATGTTTGAAACTTATGACTTGAGATTTATAATTAGGATGTCCGAGATGAGGAACGTTAAAGTTCCAGGGCTGAGTGTAGGGAAAAAGGGGACTAGATTCTGGAGTGTGCTTGTTATCATTTTTGTTTTGCAGGTAACCCTAGCCAGCTGGGGGTGTTGGCATAGATATAAATGGTATCCATTGTAACTGTGATATTTACCAAAGTGGGCCGGCGTGGCAGAAATAAAGACATATATATTGCCCTGAAATTAATATTTGTTAAATATATGTTGTGACATGTGATCAAATAGGGAAGTTGCTCTATTAGTTATGAGGACATAACTAGGGTTAGAAGGGGAGAATGTGATGCGTTAAGACTCTCGGTAGTCTCGAAAACTAGTAAAAAGCTTGGTTTCACGGAATATTGTGGGAAACTCCATCAAAACTATGGGAAAATGCATAATGCACCGGAAATGATGTCATTTGATGATGTCATGGGTCATGTGATACATGTAAACAAACAATTGGGAAATAGTATAAAACAGCGAGTTCCACCAATGTTCCATTAGAGGATCAAGTGGTAGTGCTACAGGAAGCATTGTCAGTTGTTAATCTGAAGTCTTGGTCAACTTCACAGGTAAACTAATTTTATTAGAATAATAAATACAGTTGATATGAAATAATGCTATTCATTAACTAGAAAATACATCAATTAATGGGGAATATAATATAAACTGGGATTAAGAGATCTCATGGCACTCTACTGGGTTAACTGGTTATCTTAAAGATCTTCTTAAATAAAACAATTGTCTGAATACTGATAACAGGGTTTTTGGTGAGAGTTGAGAGATTACTGTCTTCGCACATTCAGAGAGAGTATAATAAAAGCAACCATCACAAGCATTTCTACAGTTTGTTGTTCTATTGCATTAAAAACCATCACACGCCTCACGGGCAGGGCAAAGAACGAAAACCGCGTGCATTAAGTGGGCAAAGTTTTCTGCCAATATGCCTTGTATCAGTTATGTATCAACAATTTGTAAATATCTAACATTTAGCATGTTATCACAAATGTTGACCTGTTGTCCCTAAAATGTGCTGACTGAAAGTTTGTTATGTAAACACCGGATAAAATATCCGGATTTTTTAGTTGAGACATGCCTGATATAAAAACTGAAAGAAATGTTAGTAATTCATATTTTTCAATCTGGAAACAAAGGCATAATACAAAATATACATTTTCAATGTAGCAGACACCAAAGAATACCATTAATGTTCATTACTTCACAATTGAAGTCCAACAGGTCATCTTCAAATAAAACAAACCTCATGATAGAATGATGGCTGTATTCATAACTTTTTATTCAACTGCGAACACAGGATTTTGCAAGGCAAATGCAGAGCGTGAACTTTGGTTAAAATACAAACCCAGAGCCGAATAATATGGCGTTGAGATTTGACATATTTTCTTTGTATATACTATGAGGAAGGTGAGAAGAACACTTCTACATTGGTCATCTGTGATTTTTGTCCGAAAATGGGTCAAAGAAAAAGGAAAATTGACGATCTGGATCTCAAGATGAATGGTAATGCATCAGCGTGAAGAGTGTGGAGTGACACCCTGTTGCAGTTTAGTTGTATGAAAATGGGAGAATTTGCAAATAAAAGAATTTCATATTGAAACGAACTATTATGCACTATGACATTGTTATTGTTGCAAACTATTGGTATTTTTACCGCCCGCGTATGCGGGAAGGTAATGTTTTCAGTGGTGTCTGTCTGTCAGTCTGTCAGTCTGTGTGTCTGTCTGTCTGTTTGGGCTACAACGTTTGAACCATTTGACCTTAGAAACTTCATTTTTGGTATTGAGGTACATCTTTATAATATCTATGTCAAGTTTGAGGACCAAGATCATTGGGTCAAGTTCAAGGTCACAAGGATAAAAATTGACCAATCTTTGACTTAATCTTTCAATATTAAAATTTTAAATGTTGATCAGCAATATGCATGTTTTAATGTTTATAGCGTTTTAATGACTATTTGTGAAGCGGGCGGTTCGGCCTTCGATTGAAAGGCATTCTTTTTTTACTCTGTTCACAAAACCCTTGGAAACTCTTGCAATTCATGAGCTGAAGGGTTTTAAAGTTTTTGGCTAAAATATTTTGCTGTACCTTACCAGGAGGGGATTTCAAGTAATATTCACAATGTTAATTTCTTTATTTTGGTTATTTAAATCAAATCATAATTTTATCAAATTAAAGGAAACTATACTTATTAAATAAACCGAACAAGCAAAATTATATTTTGGAACTTTTGTCAATTTATTTAGCTGGTAAATTCATAAAGCCTCTGGGAAAATTATCAGCTGTTGAAACTAAAAGTTGTGGTACAAGTCGTTAAACCATGACGTCAAACCGATAAAATAATTATTACACACCCAGAGGGTTTTACTGGAATTGAACTTTCCTCTGGGAGAATCATTATTTACGATTTTTTGCTTAAAGACACAAAACACACAACGTAATCCATTAGTTAAACAACTATTACATGCCTCTTTTGCGCATTGATTGTTTCAGTGGAATTTCATCCAAATACGTTGTGGCAATGTACGGTGTGCAGTGGAAGCTCTCTTGCGTGCACAATTCAGTGAACACCAAAAACTTCCTTGTGGAAGAGATTCGCTTCGCTCCCTGTGTTCCAAATTATTGAATTATTATGATTTATTTCCTACATAACTCTCTCACAAAAGATCGAGAGCTTTGTACCTGAAGCATATTTGTTTTTTATTAAGAATTGTGTACCCGAGTCACATTCACTGAATTCACTCATGTCACGACACACTAGAAATGATAAAGGAAATTGACCAATAAGTAGGCTAAATTAAAACATAATTTAAATATTTTATGAGTCTGCGCTCCTGAAATTTCTATCATTTTGGATAAGTACAGAACAATAAAGAGAACAAAAGAATTCCATGATTTGAATTGAATGAACTCAGCATGAAATTAAATTGTTGTGCGGTGTTAAACTTTAAATAGCAATTTCATGATCTGGTTCAAAAACTGGTAGGAATTTCATCCTCTGGTATCGAACCCTTCATTTACGGGAATAGGGCTCAAGCAGTAAGTTGCTATGGAGTTCTGACATGTAGTACAATCTCAGGGGATTCAGGGGACTTTTATTTTGGTCATGTTGTGAATGGTCAGTAGCATACAAGCTTCTAAACAAGCAAAATTGCCTAAATGGTTCTCATTCTCTTTCATGGTACTCAACTTAAATCGCTAAAATTGCATAATTTCATGGACGTACTGCAAAAAAAACGCAGCGAACACAATCCAAAATTCCACAGACTTTAGCCTGGAAATGAGGTGGCCTTGTGGGAAAGGTTGCATGTAGTCTGCCCATGAGAAGGCATGCTGTCTTTTCAGAGAGCGGTGTTTGCTTCAAGATCGTTTTATCTGCAACCACTTTCCATGTGTTTGTCGAAGTCGAGAGACACATATCAAACTAAAATAAAGGAGATAATAGTAAATTATAATACTCTTTTAAATATCAAATAAATTTAATTCAAGGTACATTACAACCTTGAGTTGTATTTCTAAAGAATGGCTGTCAGAAACCTCTTATTTATGACCTTATTTTTAATTGTTTTATTTCAAATGTTGAAATGTCAGTATTATTATGGATATAGTAAAGGTTATAATGAAGTTCCCTCCGATTTACCAGGAAATCTAATTACTGTATATTTATATGACAACAATATATCAATGATAACCAACGACTCCTTTGATGAAGAAAATGTTAATTTCAATTCTGTAAATTACTTGGATCTTGAACAAAATATTATTCACACTGTTAGTAACAGAGCATTTGATGGATTTGGAAATTTAGAAATACTACGACTGGATTCAAATAGATTAAAACAACTAGATATAGAAACGGAACTAACTAACTTAAAACATTTATATTTATCTAATAATCTGCTGCGTGAAATGCCTAAAGTAAAAGATTCATTTCTCCATTTTAGAACTTTGAATGTAAGAAATAACTACATAACACTTGAATCATTTTCAACATTTCAAGAAAACTTCAATGTATCATCAAGTACAATGACTAGTTTATCCATCGGACATAATCGAGCATTTGCAGAAAATATTTCAGCAGTTTTCAATACCTTGGGACGGTTTCAAAATTTGCAATATGTTGGTCTATCTGGTCTTAACATTACAACAATCCCAAATTTATCGCTTTATCATCATGAAAAGCAATATTTGACCTTAGACCTTAGTGACAATTTTATAAAATCATTAACAGAAGAGGAGTTGATAATGATTTGTAACAAAACAACATATAGCTGTAACTGTAGACTGAATGGAAACCACATTGTTACGATTCCTAACATTATTGAATTGAACAGTTTTGGGTTTTCCTATTTGTATTTGAAGCTTTATAATACTAAGTTTTCTTGCAATGACTTGTGCTGGATGAAAAACGAAAGGTAGGTTAACAACTTTTCCTTTTGAGGTCTTCATCAGATCGTGAAATTACTATTATAAGTTAACGTCCGAATTTCAATAACTCGGCACAAAAGTTCGCCGGCTAAAAAAAACTTGATGGGGGCAGCACCGGACGGGCCTTAAATCCAATGTTTATTTTGTATTCTGATGAACCTTGGCGCCTTGTCCTTAGCGCACCAAACCTAACACTGCAATGTTGAGCCCATGAGCCCAACGCTAAAGAAGTGGCGTCAGGCTGTTACTGCACATGCGTCAAGAGTTACAAAAGCCCGCTGGAAATTTCTCATAAATGGAAACAGTTACAAAGATTTTCAGCCTTCAGCCTGATAATTTCCAACAGATGATAATTACTACGCCTTTTTGGTGAAAATCAGGATTTTGAGAATTGTTGTCAATTGCAACAGAATAATTCGCTGCTTTGATAAATGATGTATTGAATGTTATCCACAGGGTCTTTCTCCATTTTGGCCATTGGCATGCCCCTGCAGGTACCGTTAACGTACTGATTTACTTCGATTCCCAGCCCTGTATGTCACCTCCAGAAGCTGTCAACGTAACTCTTGTTGAATATCTTGATTCACATTGTTCAAGTAAGTCGAATACTATTTCACAGATGATGAAATTCCTTTCAGCTGGATACAATGTCACGTAAACACCAAATTCTTTTCTTTATTAAGTTTCCTAATTGATAGGAATTCCACTCATATACTATTAAATATATTTTGTATATCGTAATTTAGTAAATAATTTCATAGCTTGATGTTATTTGTCAAGCTCATTCCAAGAATGAATGAAACGCAGCAATTTGCAAAAATGTGAAGAAAATACGAGTTTTATATTTGTTCACCAAAATGTATGCATCAGGGTATTGACAGTGAAAAATAATGATGACCAATTTTTTGTAAAATGCTTTTAAGGAAATATATATTCAATATAAAGGCCCAAGTTTCATGGTCATATTCTTTAACTAGAACAGAGTGTGACCATCAAACTTTGGAGTCTTGTTATTGCATATTTTTTTCTCAGAAGTGTTTTGTAATTTTTTAAAAGAATTTACTGACAACAACATGCAGTCCATGGAACTTCCGGTTGGTCATTTGAACTTTTAGTTTTTGTTTATGTTATTATTGTATAACACTATCGATACCCTGGCATGGCTTTTTATACCAATGTTAATGTTTTTTCTGCAAAGCTCTTAACTTGAATTTCAACCGTTATATTTTTATCAACCCAAAACAAGAGGTAAGTTTATTTATTGGAATACATTGATTTGTAATGTGCAAAATGTAATGATCCATTTTCGGTTGAAACCCGAAGAAAGTATTTTTGTTCTTGAGCTTTTTTTTTCAAGTAACTCGAACTAGATTTGGATTACAGCAGTAATTGCCTTGAACAACAGTCTTAAACAACATCCTTCATTTAATGACACATATTAATCGCATGCATAATTGTTAAAATTGTTTTAAAATTATTTTAAGTGACCCTGTCTTGGGCGACACGTTTGGGAGGTGAAAGTTCAGTGACGCTCAAGACTTTACACAATTTATCCTCCCCATTATATTGTTTTCGTTTCTCCGCTTCCAGCCAGGCATTACTTTGACGATGGCTTGAATCACACAGAATATTAGATCAATAATATACAATCATATTTTTCTGATACTCTATTGACTTCAATTTCCCTTTCGGAAGACGAACATGGTATTAATTCTGAAACAATGGCGCATCAAAAGCACAGGGAGGAATTTGTTCTCTCTTGTTCTTCGTGTTTCAAAAATTGATAGGAATTTCATCAATGTCTAAATTGTGCTTTATAAATTCATTTATGCATCAAACAGACTGCAGAATGGCCTCATCAATTCTGTTATTTCAAGCTGTTTCAGATCATGAAATTACAATCAAAACTTACGCGCCACACAACTATTGGATTGAATGAGCTCAGCATGAAATTCAATTGTTGCAGGGAAATGTTGTCTTATGATAACGCGTTATTTTATCAATTTACTAAGCAGGGAAAATCTATTGGTCGAGTACGTACTAGACATTGAAAATAACGTGTTTCTTTAATGGGGGAACTCTCCATTAAATGACATGGGGAATCCCTGTGTCGGGAAATGCCTTTTGGCATGCCCCTTTTGGCGTGGCTCGAGATGAATAGTATTCCTCAGGTTTAATTGGCTCAATAAATTGCTAACTGTTTTGTTTGTCACATCACCCCCGTGCAAAGCACGGGTCTCAACTAGTCTGATCTAACGAGCAGTTCGTGACATGTCAAAACACCTCTTGGAAATCACTTGAAATTAATTGCAACTGTAGCAGCTGCTGTTCGGGTCTTTAAGCGAATACTGAGCAACGTTTGATTGACAAAACAAGAAAGGTTTAATGACATTCACCACTTTCATTTGGGAAATCATTATTCACAGATGTTTTTGCTTTTCAGAGTGCACTTAAAGCTATGACGTAATAGATTAATACAAAAATTACTCCACATCTTAGGCTTTGCGCATGGGTTGTTTCATTGGACTTTCATTACTAAAGTTCTATTTATAAAGTTTTATATGTAACACATGAGGCCAATGTATGGTGTACAGTGGACCCTCTATTGCGCGTATAATTCAATGCTTTTCCAAATGGAAGAAATTTCCATTTCTCTGTGCATGTTATAAATGACTAAAGACACTGTGATCTACACATTTATTTTCAATGACAGAATTTCGTTGGTATTCAGATAAATAATGTATTAACTTGCGGTTGTCTTTATTTAGCTTGTTATCAGCTTGATCCGGGTAAACAACAAAAGCAATTGGTTTGCTTAAACCAAAAAAAGATTGTACTATTTTTCTTGGGAACATTATATATGTTGCTCAATGGAAGTCTCAATCTAAACTAAATTCAAATTGAAATTGTTTTTAACAGCTTGGGTAAGTTTGTGTCTGATTGGCTGATAGGCTAACATCTGCTGTAGCTGCTGGTGCATGCACATGTACAATCCTGCTGCAGCAACGATTACCAGGCTCAATCTATTGCAAGCCCAGGGATAAAAATACAGATCTAATTTTAAAAACCATTGAAACAATTGTGTTACTCCCCTTCTGGACCTTCTTTGAGTTCCTCCTGGGTACACTCCAGTAGGTTACAAAGTGTAGCTTACAAAACTCGATTTTATAACTAAAGTTATGTGATGGTGTGCTGAACTGCAATTATTAAGCATTTTGAGGAATTTTCTGACTTCTGACTTATGTACAAAGTTTACTACAACTTATTTTAAAATCAAAGGCATAACTGCTAAAAAGGGCTTTGTAGTATAGAGCATGAAGTACTTGTAGTCACTTTTTAACATACTACTATCATCACAGACTTGTTTATGATTGAGCAACAATATAACAATTTTATTTTCTTGCTAAGTATCTCTCGTTTCAACCATAACTATGTGACTGTATTTAGGTGCTGTGAAGGGTTCCACCTAAATTTAGGTTTGAATCCTAAAGGTTTGATAAGTACACGGAATTTGTATCAGAAGTGTAACAATAGCGCATCAAAAAACAGCTTGAAATTCTTTCGTTCTCTCTTTTGTTCTCTTCTTTTCTAAAGTGATATAGAGTCCGAAGCAGACCTTACCAACCCGTACCTGGAATGACTTGAACACGAAGATGAAGAACAGTGGGTGGAAATTCTCCAAGGAAAAAAACCCATTACGCAGTCCAAAGCCGCTACAAGAGCAACCGCCACAACTGTTATGACCGTACCATTGCCTAAACCAATTCCAATTGAGCTGGCCCTAAGCGGTTACTATACCAGATCCAAATTCATGCCCACACCTATTCAGAACCCTGCTAAAAGTGAATTGAAGAGAAAACGTAAACAACCAGACTGACCAGCTAGCTTTGAAACCTCAATCACATCAACATCAACCAAATGAGGGGTACAAGGACAAAGAACAAAACCGACTGGCAACTTGCATTTAACCACACATGGAATTGTAAAAAGAAAAAGTAAAATATATATCCTGTGCAGCTGTGCCAAATGAAATGCAGTGATCACAAAACTCTTAATACTCATTATGTACAAGTACATAAATTGAAACAGAACTGTGACAAATGCAACAAAGTTTTCGGAACTCCAAACAGTCTATCTCATCACCAGTTCGAATATGACACAAAAAATTATGAATGTAATAGATGTACATCCAAATTCCACTTCAGAAGTGAGTTGATTAACCATCGCATCACACATCAGCTCCAGGGAAAACACACCTGTCAAAATCCCAAGTGCAGGAAGGTTTTCAAATGCAAATCAGAACTAATAAGTCATATTGAGGTACATCAGGATAATGTATGGAAGTGTGAGCTTTTCCCCTTTACTACCAACACCTGCAGTAATCTTCATAACAATGGGAAAATTCATAACACAGCTCATCTACCGTGCAAATTCTGTGGAAAAAAATTTGTGCACTCCCAGCAAAGAGCCTGTCATTACAGAAAATTACAAAACAACCAAGCAATTCACCTGTTTATTAACTTGAGGCATAACAATCCTCATACTTAAAACCCAAGATGTGCTAGTAACCTCTCTGGGTCAGTGTCTATAATAGAAAATTGTCTTTCCTAATCCCAGTACATATAAGCTGATTATTTACTTGTCTACAACACAGCAAGGCACAATAATCCTCCTTTATATGACCCATGAAGTACTAGTAACCTCTCTGGGTCTGTGATTTTATAGAACTTTAAGTTATCACATAATAAGAAAATCATTAAATAGTGACTGCATAAATCTATAACTGCATATGAATAGTATATACAGGCAACAAACTTTTCTGTGGCAGTGAACTTTGAGAAGGTAAAAATGAAGCTCATGCAGTCTATCATATAGCACTGGTACATACAGTGATATGTGTTGTGACATAACTTGTTGTATCTTATAAATGAAACAGTTCAGAATCTAAATGTCATAGCTTTCAACTATGAGGCATCACATCTGGAAAATTGCTATAACTATAAAACTGTGAAAACTGACAATTGTAAGTTATCATGAGTGACATGTATCCATATATCCACAAGTCAGTCTGATTGTTTTGTTACGCACACTCCTACTGACAATCACTGTGCAAATGTAAACAGATATCTGCTCAGACTTGAAACAGAAATTGCACAATTAACCAGGAAACTATTGTATTGATACGTAATATTGTAGTGTTAAACAAGAAAATTGTATGTTGCATTATATAATGTTTATTTAATGATATCCATATATAGAAACAGGGAAAATCAGAATTAAAAGTTATCACTGGCCTTAAGCATATTAATAAACCATGTAACAATGTTTATTGGCCCTTTTGGATACCAGTCTGCACAAATTTTAGCACACATATGGTAGCTTCATATAATCATTATGTATTATGTAACAAATTGCTAAAACTAAATAAATGCTATCGATTCTTCTGTTAAACTTTCCGTTAAATATCTAAGATTATCAGAGTAACTATATTATGATATTATATGTAACTACATATGTTAACTTAAAACTAGGTTCCAAAACTGACTAGTCTGCACAATGGTAAGATTTGTTTGGCACCAGTTAGTATATACACAAGTAGTATATGTACCCGTAACTTAGTGCACAAAAGTAAAGAAATTAAAAAATTGTTTTCAGTAGCACATGTTATATATTTTTAGCTATATGTATCCATAACTTAGTGCACAGTTTGACTGAATCTTCAGATGTGCTGCCTGCCTGCTTGCCAAGTTGTAGGAACCTACGTGCCTTTGTGAAATTTCAAGATGGAGGATTTCGTAATCCAATTTAGTTCAATGTTGGATGTTTTACTAGTTGTAGCTGTACTACTACTTGTTATTGGTGTAAAGTTTACAAATGATTTACAGAAGAGGAATTATATTATCTTAGCAGAAATGGTTCAGTCTTTGAGTAATGTTGAGAAATGTTTAGATAAACTAGAACATTCTATGACCATTATTGAGAATTGTTTGCATCACTGCACAGGCCTTACTGAAAGATGTTTAAGGGCTTTTGAGAGGTATAACAGAGGTGAGTGGTTTTTTTCTTGATATTTTTATCATTTTAGGTGGGAGAGTATGCTGAGAAAATGGCGACAGTTTGTGATAGGCCTAGTGGGGTGAATTGTTTTATAGTTTTTCAGAACAAAAAGAGAGGATAGAGAAATTTTG
>JBCAUI010364627.1:0-14795 GCA_038406195.1 Haplosyllis anthogorgicola | reverse complement strand
TTTTTTTTAAAAAAAAATGTTTTTGTTGGACCAGGATCCATTTGTGAGGCAACTGATTACCCCTGTTTTGGACTTCGTGTGAACCTTCGTGGGTTTCTATACCAGGGTAGATTTCTCGCCTGCACTCTGTTGCTTGAGTGCTGTGATCCCAAAGGTCACGTCGGGTGGTACACCTGCCTTTTCAAGATGTGTGAAACTTGTTTCATTTTTTTGGGCTATTCGGCGGTTTGCCGAAAATAAAGATTTAGGACTGGTACCATCCCTTCTTGTGGCTTACAACAAACTGATGCAACATTGGTACAGAATGTTGAAATGAAACGTTTAAATGTGGGTACGGATTTCATCAGAATCCATTGTTTCTGAGAAATCGACAAACGCAAAATCCGTGTTCTATTGTTCCAACGCGAATTAATCATAATTGGGCTCATGCAATGCTAATGTTACAGAGCGGTTAGGAACATGCACTAAATTATCCTGTGATGATTAACAGTGATTGTGAAACAACAATCCAGAATGTTCACAAATGTAGGGACCAGGTCAAAAATGTTTTTTTCCAATTGAATTTTACCTAAAATGTATGTAAATATGCACATTAGGAAACTATTATTTGTAAAATATCTTGTATCAATTCCTTAAAAAGGACTATTTTAAGTTGGATTCTATATTTATTAAAGTTATTTTACTGGTGAGAGTATGAACTCTCAAATTAATTTCAAAACCCTCAAATGAAAACGAACAATTTAGAAGAACACTTTTACTTGAAACTCTTACACCAGATTGGAAAAAAGACCCTCTTGAGTTTTTCTTAAAATTAGACCAAATAAGCTAATGATTTGAACGAAAATTCGTGGTCCGGACTTTCCTTTCAAACCCGTTCCCGGAAAACTTTTCAAAGACATTCGTCTGATTTTATGCAAGATGAAAACATCCCAGTACAACAGGAGATTTATTGTTCTAAACTTTTGTAGGTTTTTTTTACGAATTTTGTCAATGGGTATCCATTTTATTCGGTTTGTATCATTGGATATAATTACCATGGATACATAGTACATTTGTTTAAAGTTTAAAGATGTGCAACTAAAGAAAATGCATTTCAGGACTATTTATACGATTTTGTGTGATAGCATTATATTTATATTGTATTTCTGGCTGGTATATTAGCAAAGCATATTTAGGCGGGTGGAGGTGACAGCACCTTCTAGCCCTGTTTTCGAGCAAAATGGCCGTCCTTTCGTCTCTGTACCGTCTTTGCTACTTTATTCTTTTTTTAACAATAGTCTAACAATTTCTCTTGACAGCTGGGTTCAGCAATGCATCGTAAAAAATTCAAGCAATGCATTAAGATAAAGATGAGATGGACACGTATTTAAATTCTTTCAATTTAACAGTATACACACCATTGATACCCTCTGAAATGAATGCTAGTCCATTAATATATTGTAAAATCAAATAGAAATGAGTTTGCAGTGCTAAGCATTTCTATTCCAGTTCAAAGCCAGTAACTGATTGTTGCCCTATGCTTGAATGTCCAGGTAATATGAGCACATCAAAACGTTGGAATTGTGAACCAATAATGTGTGCTTCTGTATCATGTTACGCGCAAACGTCTGGGGAAAAACAACAGATTTATTGAATTGAAAATAGATGAATAAATATAGATGTGCAACATTTAAATAGACTTGTAGCATGTGTTTGCTTTCATCGTACGAATATGAGGGGACACCCTTTTTGAGATACTTTGTTAAACTCGGTAGTTGACTTTTAATTCGACAGCATTGCTCTTGACATTCTAGCGTTTTCTGTGACGTTGAAATGAATTGTCCATGAAGACTTTTCTCGATGGATAAAAATGTAGGTAGATATATAGATATGCAACCAAGGTTAACAAGCGCTGGAGAGTCGGTACGCACAAAAACAACAAAAAAGTGGTTGGAGTGGAAGAGGTATGGATCTGTATGGGTGACAAATAAGGGATTTTGTAATTAGAAAATTTAACAAAGGTGAAATATTGTTTTCTTGATATTCTTGATATTCATTCAAACTTAAAGACTTCGAACGAATAATAGCAACGTATGCAACAAAAAATTGCAAACCCGAGGAGGTCAAAAGGACAGAATTTTTTCTACAATTTACGGTATTTACTCTTCAAATGCTGTGACACCTACTACGTAATGTTTATTGTAGTTTAATGACGGCGCCCCTGAAGCTATGTACAGAACGGTAATAGATGTAGATCTCCTTGTGTCGTCAAGTAAGTGATGTATGTACGAGGGTCAGTGTGGAGCATGAGGAGCAGGGCTGTCGTCACACATTGACTCATAACTCTAATACCCCTGGGCAGTCTGGGGCAAGCATCCGAAAACGAATAGTCCAGTAACAGCGTGTAGGAAGTTAATTTCTCAATGGTGCGATAGCTTTATGCAAATTCATAATGCTGCTGGAGGTCTCGTTGACACAATGTAAACTTGTGACCAATTTGTACCATAGTAAAGTAATAATGGACTGAAAATAAGGATGCGAAGACATACAAATTGATTTATTCTGTAGGTTCTCATCCCCATTTTAAAGAAATAGGACAGGTGTGAGGAAATTGTTGCCTGTAAGCTCCATTTACAGCAATAATTTTTCATTATTTTGAACCTCCAATTGAAAACTTTTGCTTCATTACGAGATTAACATTCTACATTATAAGTATCAGAACAAATGTAAATCCAACCGTTTCCGTTTGTTTAAGTTCAAATTAGCAGTATACCATAGGTGTTTTATTGAACAAATACAATTAATGATAAATCATAACCGGACATTTTAATTGTAATTATTGCCAAATATGTTTAGAATAGAAATTGAAATAAAAGTTTTAATTTAAATTGTTCTGCTGAATTGTTTATTGTCCGCCCCAAGTCATTCACATGTCAATTGGGTCCCAAGGCAATCTGCCTCAAGTTCTCCGCACGTCTATTGTGTCCAAGGTCAGTGTACTTTGAAACCTAATTGTGTGTATCATTTCCTTGAGCTATTTAACTTTTGGGTCTGAACATGTGTTTTCTTATTAAAGGTCCAGTGTGTATGTATTTACTTGACATGTCAAGCATGAGTCGCAATAACAATTAAATTTGCATATTTCATGTTCCATTATTTTAGCTTTGTTTACCTTTCGGAAAGATGTTATTTTGCCTATTTGTTTGCACGCCAATTAATTTTAAGTTGTCCGATTACATCATTTGTTTTGATAATTTAATAAGATAAAAACAAAAATATTAATCATCCCTTGTACCGGGAAATTCTGTAAAACAGAAAGCAATAAAGAAATAATGTCATGCCGAAACTTGATAAATAAAAGAATGCCTTCCAATCAAAGGCCGAACCGCCCGCTTCGCAAATAGTCACTAACCCTTTACTTCATGCACGAGTACCCACTTCAGTGAAATTACAGCATTTCAAATTTTCCTCCTGTGCTAAATATCTGACCATGCAAACTCTACTCTGTTTGCTCTGTT
Source organism: Haplosyllis anthogorgicola (assembly GCA_038406195.1). Classification (NCBI taxonomy): domain Eukaryota; kingdom Metazoa; phylum Annelida; class Polychaeta; order Phyllodocida; family Syllidae; genus Haplosyllis; species Haplosyllis anthogorgicola. Next base: position 11,298 of record JBCAUI010364627.1, on the reverse strand, counting down.
CACTTGAATTTGTTACCAGCATCATGACCACCCTACCCCTATCAGACCTCATTAGGCAGTAGACTGATATATTACACCACACACCTGTCACTTCCTCTTCATGTTAAGTTTTATTTTTGTCTAGTGTACTGTCCTCTACTTTTTCAAATGTTAAAAGTTGTGTGTACATTGTAGGAAAAATACAGAATCTACTCTAGACATTCAGCCATCTATAGTTAATAGTTAGAAGCTGTTATAGAAGTAATAAACTTATATATGGATCACTCTATAATGATTTCAGGCATTTTTGTGTCAGGTAAATTACATAATTCCTAAATTTTTGGCTGAACTGATGAAGAATTTCAAAACATATGCAATATATCCTTACAATCATATTCCTTAGTAACCATAATGTATTAACATGTGTGAGAAGATGAAATGGTTAGTAGGTCAAAAGGAGGGCAAACAATTATGCCCTGTAATGAGGTTTTTAGAACTTCCTCTGCCCCATTAGCTGTCTGGGGTCAGCAGGAGGCAATTACATTCTTTTACATTTCAAGCAGATTCACCACTTTACTATATTTTACTATCTATGAAGATTCTACATTTTATGGTAAATTCTGTTCTGAGCAAAAACAGCATATTATGGTTTATTAGGGTTAAAATGCAAATAGTAACTAAATAGTAAATAGCAAATAGTAAATTGAAACATGAAAAATTACAAAAAATCTAGTAAATTTGACCTTCAAATGACCTTAACCTTCAATTAACCTTGACCTATATATTGACCTTGACCTCATTTACTTGTCTCAAAGATCAGACCTTATGATATAAATAGACAACACTTAATTTTTGACACTTTTTATTTTGACCTTTAATTTGACCCAATGACCTTGATAATCAAACTTGACCTAGATATTATGAAGATGTATCACCATACCAAAAATGAAGTTTCTACATCAAGCGATTCAAAAGTTACAGACAGACAGACAGACGCATGCACAGACACACAGACAGACACGACTGAAAACATTACCTTCCCGCATACGCGGGCGGTAATAATTTAGCCGTCAGTGGTAATATTTTATTTGTGGTTTACCCTATCTGTCCTTACAAAATCAGGTTATGCTGGTACACTGTGTAAAACTCTGTAGCCAGACTGTATTGTACGCTGTCAATTAGTGTACATCTATGTTTTGTGGCATGTATAAGTGCACAGCCCAGTAATTTGATGCCTGATAAATAACCATTGTCTCCAATATTTAGCAGTTCTGAATTTCAATAGATGGACGATATTGCAAATACATGTGAGAGGAGCCCAGCCAGCCATGCCGTATGCACATGTATAGTGTACACCTCTATTGGTGGGAAAGGCAGGTGTCGCACCAGATGTGACCCTTGGGATCACCTCACACAAGCAAGTCACAAGCAAGTAAGAGTGCAGGCAAGAGATCCACCCTGGATTTAAACCCATGGGACTGTCACACGAAGTCTAAAACAGGGGTAATCAGTGGCCTCAAAAGTGGACCCTGGTCTAACAAAAACTTTTGTTTAAAAAAAAAGATAAATGATTATAACTAGGTTTTGAACATGATTATTGCAGTAAAGGTTTATAAGTGTACCAGAAGTGTTTAATTTCTGACGTTTGTAAAAGTAACATTTTGTTACATGACCCTTGCTGTTTTGAATAGAATAGATTCATCGCAAGGATATTTATGATCTAACTCCAAACAGGTATCCTGCAGATTTTCCATGCAGTACACTGAATTCGTATCAGAAGCTTAACAATAGCGCATCAAAAGCACAGCGTGAAATTATTTTGTTCTCTCCTTTGTTCTCTTTGTTTCCAAAATGATACGATTTCTGTGTCATGGGTTTCCCTATGAACTGCGCCTTGCAAACTAACCAATGGGCTTCATCAATATTCACAGTGTGGTACTGGCAGAACTGACGGAACCAATTGTCCAATTGAGTTAATAAGTTTGTAATATTGTATTTACATCATCCTGGCGTCATATCCCTTTTTGAAGAAGCGAACGTGCACGTTTTAAAGGCATTTTCCCCAATGCACATATTTTCATGAATTGAAAGGAATGATAAAGGATTTTCTATCCAACACATTTTTTCATGAATTTTCAAAGAAAATAATAACGAATTTCAGTCCAGGATGTTTATTTCCGTCTTGTTATTCTCGGGTCAGAATCACATTTAATCTGGAAAAGTAGCAAAAAGACGTTACACTTAATTAAAACTTAACCTTCATAAAAATAACGAAAAAAACCGAAACTAAGTTGTTGGGAATAAGTAACAGGAAGCAACCTACTTAACTGCGGAGTGAATGTCTTTTGCATTCCTCATGAGAGATTTTATTTTTTTTATCTTAGACAAAATTGTATGCAAATTGTGACCATCCTAGATTTGAATTACACAGTTCTGAACAATGGCCCACTTGGAGACATTAACCTTTGTGTGACCTTGACCTGATTTCTCATCTTCTTTAACCACAGAAGAAAAAGTAAAAGAGAATATACTAAGCCATATTTAAATGTGCAACTATGGCCTTGAAAGGCTCTCTAACATTGATGCAGATTTGAGATCGCATATTTATCCCAAGTTACATCAAAATTCCATTACTTGGTGTATATTTGTACAACACACAGCCAAAATGAAAGCCTTGGTTCAGTCCATGTGAGGGTGACATATTACCCAACAGCCCCAGAGTGAGATGGAATGGGTCTCGGAATACCTAACCCGACAACAGCAGGTGTTGGACACAAACAATGTGTCACCTCTTTGATGCCCAAAGAGAGTTAGTGTTACACGTTGTACGTCAAATTTTGAAATCACCAGAAATTGCTTAACCTGTTACTTTTGATTCATATGCCGTATTTTTTGTGACTCACCATTATCGTTTAGAACTACACCAAGTTAAACACAATAAATATAGCCACCCCAGTCAAAAGGACAGCAGCTGTAATCCACGCAAGCCACACTACAAGCAGGTCCTAATAAAAAGAGTGACGGGGCAGGAGTAAAATTAGAGGGCAGTACTATAGCCAAAGGACTAAAGTACTACAGCTAAACCGGACTTGGACACTAGATTTGAAAAGACACAGCTTTATCGTTAAAACTACGAATGCCTACAATTTCCATAAAGGGTAGACAAATACATGTAACGCCAACCCTCTAGAATGTCAGCCCTTTGAAGTAGCTTGTGGTTTTGCCAGAGACACCATCAGCTGTGGCACATTTTTCTGGATTTTATTACCTGGTATTGTGAAACAGGTTGTATATGATAGTTCTCTGTCTAATCGGCTCTGGCAGACACAGTTAATTTACATATATTATTGTGATTAATTTACTCTTCAGAGACTCGCACAATTTGTACAATTGTCCATCAATCGTGGTTAACAATTTTATCTTCCAGTCAGGAACCCATTCAAGAACTCGCCCAACGTTGATGTTTTTTGTCTCTGTGAGGAACCACCAAATGGCGAGGAAGACACTTCCTGCTTGGGCTAATTTCTCCTTCTTACATACGATTGGTATCAGTTTTGAGATCAGCATTTTACCTACATCTGACTGTTATGCACGTCCTGTTCATATTTGCCTATCTTACTAACCTTATACGTTGGTCTGGTTAGGCTCTGACTTAATGAGACATAGTCCAATGTCTCTATGCTGTCTCATATCATAAAATTCCAACCAATTTTGAAATAATAGCACACCGTGGAATTCTTATATTTGTTCTATACGTTCCAAATTGATAGAGATTTCAAGATATGAGAAAAGGAGCTTGGACCATTGGAACAGCAGCACTGTACGTTAACTACTTTATGGGGCTCAATCAGCAAAAAACAATCAACTGATTTTTATTTGTTAATTGTATCAAATGTCTATTTTATAAAGGACAGTTGGTTCGGAACGTAAATACAATGGACGAAATTACATCCCTAAAACTGCATAAAAAAGGATTTCAACATTATCAGTGTACCTTCTTCGAATGTAACAGATTAGACTGAATCTGAGACACCAATATGTGGTAATGTAACCTTTTAGGCACTAGACGGGTTGTACCTGTTTGAGGTATCCAGACACCTGTAACAGGTGTTACACAGGTGACATTTTCTTTTATGTGTCGCACAAATACTTTGGCGACATATTTCACTCTAAATTGGCAGTGGTTACGCAAGCTTGTAACTTTCAGACATAATCTTGCACGATGTTATCATTATATTAAATATTAGGATGTCACGTGGCTGACACCCCACCAAACAACTTTTGTCTTCTGTCCTGTAATTTAATAAGGAGTGGACATTTGTTTCGGGTGGTGGGGTGGGGTGGGGTGGGAACTTTATGAGTGGACATTTGTTTGAGGGGTTATGAACTTTGTGGGGGGGGGGGGGGGATGTCTTCCCGTGCAAAGCACGAGTTCCATCTAGTGCAAAATAAAAGACAGAAGTCTTGTAGATACAGTATTATTTGGCTTGGCTCAACTAAAACAGTAACTTGGTGTTTACATAAAAATATTTCAGTGAACCCATTTTTAGGCATGACAATTAGTATTTTTACCGCGAATGTTAACCCGTCGTCTCTGAAGGTGGGTCTATTGAAATAGCTTTATGTAAACACCAGATAAAATATCCGATGAAACTGTGTGCTGGGATAAGCCTACTACGGCATCCTGTTATTGTATGGTTGAACAGTCCAGCGCAAAAGAAATCCTATTGTATTTTGGAACAATAGAATTTCCCGATCTCCTTTCATGTGTACAAATAATGCGGCGTAGAATCATTTGTCGTTCCACATTCTTGGTTTCAAACTGTTTACACCTGAAAAATAAATCATGAAATTATTATCAACATTGTAAGGCTCTCAGCAATTGAATTTCATGCGGCACTAAACTTCTGGTTTCTTGATCTGCTGATATACAAATTCTGTTAGTCATTTCCATGATGCGAAATTTGTTATAATGTCCTGTGGTACTCAAAATGACAATAACAATGGTAAAATGATCAATTTTACTACGTTTATACAACCACATTAAAGTCTAATGCGTAAAATACCAAGAATACCGTGGACAATTGTATGTGAAAGACAACAGTCATTAACTATGTAAACTTGATTCATTATGATGTTGTGAGTAACAGGCGTCAATTAACAGAAACATTTAATGTCGTCTACATATTTCATTGTAAAGGACTAAAGGTACATGTACAAGTAATTTACTGTGATATAGCATCATATTAGCGACAATAATTAATGGCCGGGGGCTGTTCTCTGTCATGGTGACACCTGATGTCCAGGCACATAAATCACGAACATCCAATGCGTGTATCGCGTTTGGAATGATATGTACGTGTAAAACACTACAGTAAAACCTGCCTGATGAGGACATACTCCCATCTTTGTGCTGAATCTTATCCTCAACTACAGTTTTTATTGAATGAAATTTTGATAGAAGTGAGTGGTGTTTAGCCTGAAAAACTAAGGGTGACCATCAAAATAAAAACTGAGACAGAAAGAATAACTGTTTTGTTTATCGTGACGTTGTAACGTCATAATTTACGATATTAAGTTATGATGTGAAAACGTTAGAAATGGTGTGTTTATTTGATAAACTACAATTGAACAATTACAACCGGGTGTTGCATTTTAACAGTACTTTGAACTTAACTGAGCGTATCAGCTGTCATTGACTTACCTTTTAACATTTGTCAAGGGAAGTTCACTTTTACCGGATAATTCTCCAGGGTAAAATGTCTTTGCATACAAAACTGATAACAATGTATATTTTGTCACGTTCTATGTCCCAGTAGAGCGATTAAAGATCTACCTTGGGTAGAACGAACGTGCAGGACTGATTGTACCATAGAAAGGCATGAAGTAAAAGGATCTTTTCTCACAATTCTCAGCCACAGGAATAATTAAAATTCACGCCACACTGCTGTTCTCGTTTAGCGTGAAATTTTATAGTTCGTGAAATAAAATAAACGTCCGAGCCGAAAAGGCAACATGGAGCAGCGGATATTGACAATGTCATTAAATGAAACAGTTAAAATTAAATCTAATTATATTTAAATTATCGCTTGATAATGGTATGGAAATAGGTACAATTTTCGATGTCATTAACAAAAATCGTATCATTTTGGAAACGAAGAGAACAAAGGAAAGAACGAAAGAATTTCACGCTGTGTTTTTGATGCGCCATTGTTAAACTTCTGGTACGATTTTTGTGTACTGCAAAATGATAAACAGCAAACATAGGCAGGCTACATTTTTGTCTTTATCCATATTTGTGTTGATTTATTAACAGATTTTTGTGTGTCATACAACTGCAATAATCGCGGAAGATGCATTAATGGTGTGAATTCCTATTCCTGTGACTGTGTCCGAGGGTATATTGGTGATAACTGTGAGAAGAAGGACCCGTGCTACCTCCCACACTTTCCGGTGACTCCCTGTTTAAACGGAGGAGTTCACGTAGAGAACGATGATGTGTGTTCGTGTACTGCACAGTATGGTGGATGCCGCTGTCAATATTGTAAGTTTTCTAAACATTGCCAAACAGAGGATGAACATCCCATTAATTTTAAGACAATAAATTTAATGCTGTGCTTTTACATGCATCAATAGCACAACACGAAAATCTCTTGTTTTCAGTCATTCCTGAATTGATAGAAAGTTGAACATGAACTGCATAAGAATCTACAAAAAAGTTACAGCTCCTGAAATTCCCATCAATTTTGAAACCATGAAACATCAAAAGCTCAGCGTGGAATTCTATTGTTCTCGCCTTTGTACTGTACATTTCCAAATTGATAGGAACTTCAGGAGCTGATGGAGTTTTACTGTACAGCGTGAACGACCGCAAATGTTCTCATTTGATCAGCTGAGTGGAAAGAAATGTATGCTTGCAAAAGCGATTTATGGCGTTATGATATGTTCAACTCCAATTCGTATTACAATAGCTTTGTCCCCTCTAAACATGGGTTTTTCCTTTTTTGAGGGATGGCAGGTTAAAAAATGTGAAATTGTTGTGAGATATACATCTGAATTTAAATATGTATTGCCAATCTAATACATATCAAGTACTAACAGCAAAGTTATTGTCATAAGTTGAGATGCATCTCAGAAAACACAGCTCGTGAAATTCCAATCATTTTCCAAACAAAGAAAACAAAAGAGAGAACGAAAGAATTTCACGCAGTGCCTTTGATGCGCCATTGTCCACAAATGATAGGAATTTCAGCCTCTGACATTACAAGCAATTACATGTCATCCCTAAAAATTATCGTTAGGGTTTTTCGCTTGAAAACACAGTTTGTCATTTCATTGTTCTTAAAATGGATATTTTTCGTCATCATTAAGCATCTTTATTTATCTTATTTGTCCAGCTTGTCCCTACAGTTACAACTGGACTGCCCCAGCTGAATGGTCATCAAATGCTCAGCCAGGATTCTACTGGACATTTGACTATTCTGGCTGCACCACCATGATGGCAGGAGCTAAACTTGATTCCGGAAAGGTGAGGCTATTCTTTATTATTTGTCTAAAAGCACACCATTAAAGTATGTAAAGAGAAGACTGTAAAGTCTGACAATTCAACGATTGTCATTCTTTGTCAGTTTTCATAAACAGTGCAATAAGGGCGGGTGGAATAGCTCAGTTTTACGTTCGACTTAGTCACGCATCGCTGAGCAGCTTAGCACTGTATTGGTGGTTCAAATCCCAGCTGATGCATACAGCTATGCCGTATGCACATGTACACCCCTATTGGTGGAAAAGGCAGGTGTCACACCAGACATGACCTTTGGGATTACCGCACACAAGCAAGTAAGAGTGCAGGTGAGAGATCAACCCTGGATTTAGAAACCTATGGCGATGGTCACTCGAAGTCCAAAAGTGGCCCCACAAATGGACCCTGGTCCAACAGATTTAAAAAACAGAAAGAAAATGAACATTGCAATTGTGTGGTGACTTTTGAATTAAGGAATCATATTGATTGTGTCCAAATGTTTATCTGCCGTGCTGCAAAGTGATAAATTTTTGAGTACCTGAAATCATTTGGCAACAGTAGAAATCTGTAATTCGAATTTTCACGATCTGATGTTTTCAGGTTGGTAAAGGTGTGGGCACAGACAGGTCTGCAAGTCAGTGGGTGAGCTTCGGAAACCTGGCGAGCTTCTCGTGTTTTGTTAGTCCAAATACATGCACATCGTCTGGTGGCTCTCTCGTCGCTTGGGTTAAATTCATTGATTGTCCCGCAAGTACCGGATTCATGGTATCCACTGATCGCTCTGGTAAAACGGGCTTCAGATGCTGGTGCTACAGCTCTGGACAGCGGTATGGCTTCTTACTTTTCATTAGTCTATGACGCATAGCATTGATGTCTGGCTGGCAGTCTGACAGTTAGATCCCCCCTCCCCTACCTGGCAAGTCAGGACATAGAGCCACGAACAATACGAATGTAATTTCTAAATGAAAAAGCACATACATGGGCTGTCCCACTGTGCTCTCCAGACCATGTCTGGATTTTATTTGATTGTTTCCCTCATTCATTGGTGATTGACAGGTTTGTCCAATAGAGAACACCCAATTTATTTGTTTTTAAAGGAGTGCGGTCCTAATATCTGTCGCAAATCGAGAATCCCTATTGATGGCTTATGGAGCATGCATAGAGGGCGGCATCTTCTAGTGCGAAATCCCCATAGAGTGACAAATATATTGGGTGTTTTGTAATGCCTTGAATGTTTAAAAATTTGGCCTGACCTTATAATTCTGTCTTATTGTCAGACGGCATACATAGCACATCAAGATTGCAATTGTACAGTAATTATCAGCTTTTGTGAAGACTGCAATGGAATGGTTTCATGTCAGTGAAGTGTAAAGGAAAGGTACACAAACAAATGTTAGTGTGATGATCATGAACTCCATATCAAGTACATACAATGGGGAACCACCAGCTAGAGGCCTACAAATATCATTAAATAGCGGCATGGCGACATTAGTTGGCATCACTGGTCGCCAAGTGAGGGTTCACACTGGCGTGACATGATAGACTGCTGTTCCCGCCAGAAAATGATTCTTTAAAATGAGTCTCTCAGTTCATGAATTGTCACTGAAATCACAGTTCAACCTTATGCATTTTCAATATTCATAGCAAATTAGTGTTAATAGTATTGGTACAGCTTATGAAATGTAATTCATTTGGGGACTGAAGAATCATACTTTAACACTACACGTACAGCATGATCTTCCAGATTGCATGTTTGACGTCCACTTGAGTATATGTCGCTGAAGGCAAAATATCAGAATCATTGCATCCTCCAAATTCCACGGAACTTGTAAAAAACGAAGCATGGGTCTAAATTGCGCACGGTTAGTTCTGTGTTTATCAAATGTGTCGATGCTCAACGCACCGTCGCTGTGCCTGGTCATCCCGTCACGTGGAAGCACAGTCTGAGTCTAAAGTATACAGATCATGAAATTACTGTAAAATGTTTAGCGTCCCGCAACATTTGAATTTCATGCTGAGCTCGTTCAATTGTTGTGGGGCATTAAACTTTTGATAGTAATTTCATGATCTACCTTTTTCATTCTTTCAGGTACTTCGTGATGTTAGTGAACCACCATTATGAAATTCATGTGCCTGGACGTCCCGCTACGTGGACTCATATCGGACTAGTTTATCATGGTCCTAACACAGGGGCCTCAGTGTACTATAATGGCCAATTCAAGAAGAAAGATCTATCCCCTGAAGGTCATGGTACCTGGTCCTCTAGCTCAGGAAAGATTATAATCGGCAGATCCTTTGGAGCGGCGGCAGGGAACCACGCGAGTGTATTGGTGGACGAGCTGACGCTCTGGGACACAGCTCTCACACAGCAACAACTGGAACAATTACATAATTCGTATTGAAGGAGCTGCTATAGTCGAATTTGTTTATTTTGCCCTCAGCATCAGCTGTTATACCCTAATTAAAGATATTTGAGAATTCAGATCATGAAATTGCTATTTAAGGTTTAGCGCCCACAACAAGTGAATTTTATGCTGAGCTCAATCGATTCAATTGTTGGGGGCGCTTTTTATAGTAATTTCATCATCTGATTACTTTAATCTAAAACCCTCAGACATTTTAACTGAGGTGTATTATCCAATCGCCCGAGACAAACGTGCACGATTGTGACCACTCTCTACACACAACAACAAAAATGTTGAAATAAATATAATACTGAATTTACACAACCCAACACTTTCTAATAACTAAACTTTGTTGTCTTATTTCCAAATGACATCACATTTGACATTAAAGAATACAAAATCAGTAGGGTCCAAAGTGTAGCGCGTATATATTGCCCGTCAGGTGCTGCCACAGATGTGGGAGGCAGAAAACTCCTATTTTTTACCATTGCAGTTCAGCACGTCATCACTTAGTTTTAGACACAGAATCGCGCTGTGTATGTCATACTTTGTACCCTACTGTTTACAGAACAGGATTTCCCGTCAGTTTTGGGACGTAGCTCCCATCGTGTTAATTACTATTGCAATCGGATAGAAAACAGCCAAATAAGCACTGAATATTTCTATTACGGTAAAGGTTCCCAACCAACAATTTAGCCCATGAGCTAGTGACTTCTACCGTTAATTGATAAATCTTTATCCTGTTGAACCAGGGGCAGAGTGAAACAGTGCATGACCACTGGTCATCTGTTAAGTGGTAGGTGCGAACTGATAATAAAGAGTTGACTGCACACATTCCTGAACAATTGGTGCTGAGCAATGACCCATGACTCATTCACATGTTATGAGCATTCATTCCTGCACAGTCCAATAATGCCCAAATGTAATTCTTACAAATTAGCTTCTGAACTGTAACATTCTAGTTGGAGAGCATAATGTCATTGATTAATAATTTAATGGCATCAGGGTGTAAATAAATTTATCATATATGATGTCAATAAGAAATCAATAAAGTCACCAAGGCACATATGAATTATTAATTAAAATGCATACTTTTTGGATAAGTTGCTGAAAGGTTTATGCTAAACTCATCATGATATAAGTATCATCTTCTAAATAGTTGGAAATATAACGTAAATTGAGCGAACATTTTGACTGTCTCATATTTGTCCTATTTATGTCGACCATAAATTCACTTAGATTCGGTTACAAACAGGCGGAACATGGAGTTCGCATTGAAGGTCGGTTGTTATCATCATTATACTAACAAATTTAAGAGGCGAAAGTGTCACGTTCCTGACAGGGTGGGGGTGGGGGTGGGGGGTGGGGGGTGGGGGGCTGTCTGGAGGATGACCT
>JBCAUI010364516.1:0-14795 GCA_038406195.1 Haplosyllis anthogorgicola | reverse complement strand
GTGTGTGTGTGTGTGTGTGTGTGTGTGTGTGTGTGTGTGTGTGTGTGTGTGTGTGTGTGTGTGTGTGTGTGTGCACGTAGGTATGTAGTTTTGGCTTTAAAATTTACTATTTTATTTAATGTAGAGGGAAAGCAAAATGTACGTCAGAATCGGAACTGAAGCGTTCATCCCGTGATTCCGATAATCCAGGAGTCAATAAGCTTAAACCATCTGAGGACATAAACGCAGATTTGTATGAGGTATCAGTCATGAACAGAACAACACCACTACCACTTAAAATTCACAAAGTACCCTGTCTGCATGATTATTGCAATTCGGGTCTTAACATTGAAACATGTAGTACACTGCGCAAGAACCAAAACTTTGGATTTAAGGAGATTATGGATAAAGAATCGGGTTACGAAGTGTCGAAGATGAACTTGGCAAGTGGCAGTTCCAAACGAAAACGTAAATTACCAGTTCAGTACGTGAGGGAAAAGGGTAGTAAAACCGAAAGACCTAATAAGGATGAGAGTGGAACTTTTAAAGACATAGATGATTTAAGAGAAGATGACAGTATTTCCAAACCAACAAAATATTCCATATTACAGGCAGATAGGAAAAAAAATATTGTGCCATCAAATGTTGATCCATATCCAACTTGTCATGATGTAGATGATGAAACTCCAAGACCAGTAGAACCTCAGCCAAGGACTACTATCTGTTACAAACCGTCTCCAGAGATGGACGTTAAGAGAACAAATGCTAGTGAAATCAAAGAGCAAACTAAAGAACATATTGCAGATATTGTGAGAAAAATGCAGGAAGACTTTGATGCACGAGGATTGTCAGCTGATAATGAACTGGTGAATGTCAATCCTCACGAAAAGTCCTCATTACACAATTGCCAAAATTCTGCTGCATCTTTTGAGTCACAAAACGATGTTCCAAATGTAACTGTTGGTCAAACTTATAATCTGGATTTGTTTCGAAGAATAGTTGATAAGGCACAAGTAAAAGCAAAGGACAGTGAGAGGTTAAGAAGACAGTTTTTAGCAGGTTGTGGTCCAAAGGCACACGATGCTAACTCTTCTTCTGCATGGCTCAAGTGGATGATGACAAGTTCATTGCCTCAGAGAAATTGCCTTGGAGAACAATTCTCTCCAGAAAGCGCCAGAGATGTTTCACCACAGCAACTCTTAAACAGGTAACATATTGCAGAGTCTTTTTGTTTAATTGGTATTTGTAACTTATTGATTAGTCTATAACGAATGACAACACATGACAAAAAGGTAAACAGACATTTCATATCTTTAAAAGGACAAGCTTACTGGATCCTTTTAAAAAAACGCATCTTAAACTGATTACAGATGCAGTGCCTGCAACGAACAGTTTGCAAGTACAGAAGAGTTATTTCACCATTATCAAGATTCTCACGGAAGCTCAAGCCAGACATCAGGCGACCAGCAGTTCAAAGTAATGTGGCTGAAACAAATCATTCCACGTACGTATCATTGACCCTCATGCTTTCAGCAATGAAGGTCTATGTATCGGACGAAGTCTACATTTGTGTTCTGGGCCACCATTGCAAAAAGTTGACCAGGACACCCCCCCAATCACCCCCCGGACTGGGGAAAGTGCATTTCTCGCCATTTCAGACAATTATAGGAAAGAGTCGGGGGAGGCATGAGGGTCAGTGCTCTTTTTCGGGACACCTTGTTGCGTCTGTTCTGATAGGGAGCAGCAGGCTCTCTGTATCCACGAGATGGTTTTCATGTTTTCCTGGCGGCCATTACAGCTTTTGGTTCCCGGACAACCCCCTCCCCTCCCCAGAATGGAAAACATGCATTTCTGGCGATTTCAGACATTTCTGGAAAAGTTGGTCCAGGACCCCTCTGTGCACCGACAGGTCATCACTTGTTTCTTTCTGTAAAGATTTGTCATCATGTAATCAAAGCCATGCTTCTTTCAGAATATCTAACCGCATGTCCCGGAGGATGCGTGTCAAGGGATGAGCTCTTGGAAAGGACCGCAGGACCTGGAGCGGTTGACACCAGTGATACCAGTCAATGGGGACCTTCGTGTAACAAAGCTGTCAGAGAAATATTCCCAGAATCACAGGCTTTGAGAAAAGGAAAATACAAAAAGTACGTTGTTATGAGTAATTAGTACAGTATTTAAACCATGTTCTGACTCTTTCCTGCAAAATTACCAACAACTTATGTAGTATGTATGATTTGTTTCGAACATATTTTTTACAAGCTTATAATTTGAATTGTCAAATCATTTGACATGTAGGACATATTATTTTGGGGTGCGATATGTGTCTCAAAGTACATATGGTGGAGAAATTATTGATGAAGAGTATGAGGAAGACGTCGACAAACTATCTGGATCAGCATTGAGGAATATGACTCAAGATGTCGAAAGGCTGGCGCAACATATTCAAGGTACAACTTAATTTCTCTACATCTGTTACATTTGAATGTAGACGTAGTTGCTTTCGTAGGGAAACAAAAATCTTTGTATTATTTGAACATTGTGACATGTTATAAAATCTTTGGGTTTTTTTCCCAAAGGTTTTGTCAGATGGACAGGACACATGGATGATTACTTGACAAGAGATACAGTATTGCAGGTATGGTTGAATGATTTAGAACTTCTCCGCTTACGCTTGAGTAATTTTTTTCTCACGCCAACTTTCGAAAAAATAAAACTAAACAAAAAAACTTTTGGAACTTAGAAACCGACGATTTTGGCAATTAAATGCAGCTGCACACCACTGAAACAAAAGCATTTCCTCACGCAACTGAAATTATGACATTAAGGTGCACAACTGTAAACATTGTCAAAACTTTTGATGTTAAGCTAATATTTTCATTTCGACAAGATTTTGGGAAAAAGACTTGGCGATACTGATGTGCAGAACTGGGGTTTGCAGTGTAACAGAGCGATGCGTCTGGTCTTCCCTGAGGTGTTCATGAAACGGAAAGGCAAATTCAAAACAACTTGCTACTACGGAATAGAACTAATCACCAATAGCACGAGTTCACGACACCAAGTACGAACGTTTGTGCGATTCAGTAACGTAGTTCAGATATGAATTGACGAAAATCTACCAAGCACCAAACAAATACAGTTGACAATAATTAAAGTTCATTAACTTATTGCCCGGTTACCTGTACAATATTTTCCATAAATTTAGCCACCTAGTTGGTCTAAGAGTGCCAGTGGTCCTCCGGTGGTTAACGTCAGGGACATAATGGAATCGGCAATGCCTCCTCATATGAGCCGCATCAAGCATAAGGGTGAAGAATCAATACCGTCCTCTACCAAAGGTAAGCACTTTATGCTGATGGCTGCTTTAAACACTTGAAATTCCTAAAAAAATATTAAAATCAAAATTTCTTTCTTTAATCCTGATCCCTCGTATTCGATTTTCTGCAGATATTCAAAGTAAAATTCAAGACACTGGCGCAGAGTCAGACGAGACTGAATATCGTGATGGCAACAGAGACGTTTCAGATGATGACGAAAATTCTGTTGTAAGTTTCATCAGGCTATGAGCTTGTTCAAATAAATTTTGTTTATTCTCCACTGCTTTATGTAAACTCAAAATCAAGGTAACTTCAATCCGAAACCAGTTTTCACTAATATTGATATGTAATATTAAAATAGGTTGACAGACCAGAATCCATAGGAAACGAAAGTCATTTGGAATCATCTGGATTGGTACAAATGGGTATGAACAGGTCGGAACTCATCTCCAGATATCCAAGTCTAAACTCCAGTTGTCAAACGGATAACATAGAAAAACTGATTCTTCTCCATCCTGGTCCATTCGTAACAGCCAGAATATTCAGTCGACGATTTCAAGTATGATGAATTATGTTTGCTTACTGTACTTTTGTTATTTCACATTGTTATTGATTGAATGCGTAATTATGTACTCAGTTGCCATTGTTTTATGTAAAGGTTGAAATTGCATGTACTCCATTTGCTAATTACATGTACCTTGAATTGAAAAAACATCCATATTTTCCAGCGATTGGTTCCATATACGGATAAGGTTATTGCTGCCATGACAATGTTACAAGGAAGAGGTTTGGGACAGATATTTACCCTCAAACAAGGAAATTCAAAAGTGTTCTTCAAGGCTCCACCAAGTCGATCACTAGAAGTGCCCCTCAATACTTTAGGAATTCGAATAACTGATTATGAGGTACATACATGTAAATATATTATTGAACAGCGAGCAGTACGCAATTATACATGCATCATCAATTCGACAAGAAAAAGTTTCCTCCTTGAGCTTCTCTTGCTGTATTTGACTAATTCTAAGGTAGTCCGTTACATTACAATTTTGTCTATGATGTAAAGTGTGCAAACAATTATACAAATGAACTTTTTTATTACAGATAATGATAAAAGAGAGAGACCCGAAGCTCGAAGATTCGTTACATGAAAGGTTAAAAATGTTTTACCCGCATACAGAGTCATTGTCAAATTATTACAAGTATTAATTATAAATCTGTTGAAAGGTTCGATTTCGTAGTTACATTGTTTTTAAAAGAATTTTGCGCGAGAAATAAATTTGCAAATTTAATTAATACACGTCATGAAAGACGATTTTCATTGTAAAGCGATGCACACTGTTTGAGATGACCTTTACAAATTGGGCGTATGTATTACAGGCTTTTTGATGTGGACAATTATTCATGTTTAAAACTAGAAAGTATTTTATTTAATTATCGGGGAATTTCAAGCGTTATGTGAATTATTGATTTTTCAGTGATAGATAAACGACCACATGATCATACCTGGATACACATGTGAATGTCGCCTCAGCATATTCAAACAAAAACGTTCAATCATTTTATGAACATATTGACTGAATATTAAGCGAAAGTCATGTTTTAAATAAAGCCAGCTGTCGCCTACATGCCTATATTTAATAATCCTAAAAAGACAATTACTTTTTCTTTTCTCTGCTATTTGCATACGTTTTTGTATATAGCAGTGATATTTTTTCACTTGGGAGTCAGATTAAACATAAATTCATAACGCATTTGATTCATCTTTTCCTTATTAGTCATACAGTGTACAAATGGAAAACTTTTAATTAAAATCTGTATAAATGTCAGCTTTGGAAAAGTGAATTGGTCATCCCTTTGACACACTTCAATTTGCAAGTCATTTAAAAATATTTTTTTTATCTGGCGAAAACAAATAATTTAGTTTTCTGCGAAAAACAAACCCACTGGCAGTTGCCTCAAATCGTGTAACAACCCATCTGCAGTTAGTGAGTTTCTTACGGCTAAAATTATTTTTGCAAATTATTTTACGTGAACAATTTCGGCTATTAGACATAGACCATTATACCAAAAGCATGAATCTGCACAAACAACATGAATGTGTATTTCAGATATCAAATCACTCACTTGATCTTGATCCTTGTTCTAAGTTTACATTTAGTAACATAAAAAAAGAGTACGCAAAGATTTGCCAAGAAGTAATTTAAGATTTTATTTTCCCAATACCATCATCTACAAAATTCATCCTGTTCAAATGAACGCCTTTCAAACAACTGTCTTTCTTTTTGTATGTAAATAACCTTTAAATATATTAAATAACACACATTGTTGCATAAGAAAATGTACTCAATCAATAAATTTATATACGCGTGCAGGCAAGCTCTTTAAAAGAAATTACACATATATGTATATTGTTAATGTATACATATCAGATCGTATAACTTAAATAGACCATGTATAAATACTTGTTAAAATAACAAATCAGATTAAATATAGCAGGAAAATTGCGATCATGAAAAGGTCACTAAGATCGGACGATTCGTGATCTTTTGAAGGTAATTGTACATTGTACGTGTTGTAATTAGTCCATTACAACGATGTTTACTTTTACTTACTAAAACCAAGTGAATAATAATACTTTACAAAATTCAAGTGTTACATTTATGAATCGTTCTTTATATGTGACTAGAGGACAAGATTTTGTTCCGTTTCAAAGGTTTCATGATAAGATAACTTCACACACTCCTTGACATCTAAATTCGAGAAAATTCTAAAAAAAGAACTAAACTTACTCCACCTGCTATGACACACAAACGTCCGTTTAATGAAAATAAAATAATTAAACTTGTACATTATTGTATAAAATACATAGAAATTACATATAAATAGCGTAATACTGCATGTAAAATTAAATAAACATGGAAGTCAAATACACGTAATATAATTTGTGAAACAGTCTGAATATCACAAGCATGTAGACTGAGATAACATACATAGTCCGAAATTCCGAATTGATTCTATCACCAAGTAAAATGATAATTTAACTGTGAACATTAAAACGCCAATGTAAAATATCTGTTTAGCTAAACGAAGACTGGAATCAAATTTGCCGATCTCCTTCCAATTATGACAATAGATATCAAGTGACTTGGGGGGGGGGGGGCTTAATTAGACATATTTATACAATACTCGATTTGATAGGGGAAAAATATGGATTTGTGTAGTTTTCTACCAAACTAGCCTTATTAAATATATTAAATTTATGATAATGAATTGATTTGAAGGGAATACGGCAAAACATTATAGATATTTTTAAATCTCAAACTTGGGTGTGTAAATCCAAATCACCAAGTAAATCAGGATTATACATCCAGTTTACTTCAGGCTCAGAATTTGGCATAATAAGGCACATAAACCTTTTACCAGTGTTGGCATCCAGTGGATACAAAGATAGAGGGGTAAAATGTTCATTGTCAGCGACATATGCGCACAATTTCTTGTATATTTCTGGATATTGATGTCTCAGGTTCACTCCTTTCTGACGAAGATGTCTCTGGATATTGACAAAACATATCTCACGGGCTTTTCTTTCTTCCATGTTTTCAGTGAACTCAGCACCAGGTACAGCAGTGAGTACCAGTGTCTCTGGCTCGTCCTTTTTAGCCTGCTTAGACGCAGCAGTGGAATGCAGTCTCACTTTTGCACATTTCTTGATAATAGGACCATCACGTCGAGGTATAGGCCACGTTGGTATTTCCTGACCTGTCACAATAGCTACTTCCAGAACATATTTCAGTTCTGGATTATACGACTTACACATTTGGACCAGTTCTTGTTCATGATCTCCGAAAACTTCTGCAGCATCCTGAATATCTTTAATGTTCGCGTAGTTTGCAGGATTCTCTGTTGATGCTTCAAATCCTTTCATCAAAAATTTATCAGCTTCGATTGGCGAAGGGAAAACGAGCATTACACACCCTCTCCCTTTTGTAAGGTATCCAGTTCTTGCAATTTTAGATAGTTTCTCAGCTATGGTATCACTACTCTGGACTTTCTTGATGATGTGCTTGCAACCACTATTGATTCTACTGAAGAGACACTTTCTCTTATGTCTCTCCCAATGCTCTTTTCTGCAGTCTCTTGAGCAGTAATAAGTAAAACAGTTATGGCATGTTTTGTATGATATACGAGCTTCACTCAACTTTACACTTTTTCCACACTTGGTATTTCTGCACTGCACTGTGACTGTATCTTCGTCAATTTCTGTCTCAGTCTGATCTGTTTTATCTTCCTCCTCTGTTTGGGTTAGGGATGTCTTACTACCCTTGGGCGCAGTTGCTTGCTTTAGAATCTTGAAATTTCTTTCTTTTGATGTTTCCTCTTCTGCATCAAGGCCTTCCAGGAATTCATCGTCATCGTCTGGATTACCCGGAGGAGGTGGTATGGCAAGCAGTCCACCCAAGACTTCGTCTAATGAGTGAGATCCCTTTCTGTTCGTGTCCAGTATGTTAGCTTCGTTTTTGCTCTCTTTGAATGATCGTCTGGAGAAGGTCATCGTTACATTTGTTGGTTCAGGCTCCTTGACTGATCTTACGGAATCCGTTGATCGGAAACTTCGCCTCTTCATACCAGGAGACGTACACAGTGATAAGACCGGGAAGCTGTCTCTATCAGAAGAGTTGGTTTCTACAACGTTTTGGCCCTTCTTTCTCAATATGCTCTGGGTATCTGGAGTGTAAGGAGACGATATTTCAGTAGCTTTGTTTTCGATGTCCTGTCGTTCACTTTCAAGGGTTGTCATCATCTTTTTATAAGCGCCGTCTGGAGACCCAGTGTCAATACCGCTGTCGTGTAAAGGACTAACTTGACTCGTGTCAATTTTCAAATCATGAAGCAAGTTCGTAACTGTTCTACCAGGTGAGTACATGGAGTTTTCTGGAGTATAACCTGTGTTGTCATATCTTTGATGCTCCATTGATGCAACCCCGCTATCACTATTTTCTCCTAAATAATTGCGAGGTGGCAATTGAGGAACATATGAATGTTCAGATACTATTGACGAGTTGTCATTGTGACTGATGCTTACACACTTCTGCGAAATGTAAGTCCCACCTTGTCTTCTTGGTTCATATGTTGTGATCTCTTCTTCTCCCACAGCCGAACTGGGATCATGAGATGTTTGGAAATGGCGACTGTCTGGTTGTGTGTCGTATGTTGTGTAGTTGTTCGATGCATCTGCAGGAGTGGCCTTTATTGGGGAGTGTAAAGCCGACAAAGGTTCCCATGAATCCGGGTTGGACTTCGCTTTTAGCTTCAGATAAGAATCGCGAGCGGTGTCCTTCCTCAGGTAATCTCGGGGAGGTAAAGGTGGTACCTCTTCAGGACTCTTGATTGGAATGGGTGATAGACTTGTTTCCCTATTTTGACGCAATTTATTGCTTGGCAACTCAAAACTCGGAGGTCCACTCACTGGAGTTGAACAGGTGCTGGAACCAGGAGATTTTGAAATGGACCTTGAAACCCGATGACTGATAATGATTGGTTTGGAAGGCAAAATTTCGAGTTTAGGACGAACTTTTGACTTATCATCAGACGGCGGCAGCTCATACGGGGTGCGGGGAGGTATTTTGGTGTTTACCAATTGCACTGGTTTCTCCGGAGGAGCATCAGTCGCTCGGAACCAAGGAGGCAAGGAGAGCTTGTTCAGAGAGTTGGAAATTCTGAGTTCATGTGCGGATCTGCATCGTTCACTCATATTATTCTCCACAGGAATTTGGTTGAGTGCGTCTCTCTCAGACGAATTGCTGGACGTGTTCGAGATCATTTCGGAACTTTTGTATCTTACGTCATCATTGTAGATGTCGTAAGTTCTGAAACTCGTTGCTGTGTTCAAGCTAGTCATGCTCTTGGACTTGGTGAGGATTTCATCAACGTTAGTCTCCTTTATCAAAGGTATCTCAGTTGATATGCCTGTATCCAGATCGGTCTCAATGAGTGAAGTGTAGGATCTTTTGTCGGAAAAGAATTGACCAGGGAGTGTACCCATGGATGTAGACCGACGCATACCACCCGAGTATGATGGAGAAATATCACTGGAGAAAGAGTCGCCTCTGCTTCTGGAGCCTCCGCTTAGCATTCTTTCTTGACTTCTGGATAGTTTATCGGAAACTCCCTCCCAGTGCTTTTCAATATGATCACTGGGCGGTGCTTTCAGTTGAGCTCTACTTAGTTTTTGTTTGAGATCTTCAACGCTGCGAGATCTGGATTTTCTTGCCTTTGTTCCATCAATATCTATATCCACCATTACGACATTACTTTTCGGGGATGGTGTTCTCACCCGCCACTCTCTTTTACGTTTCTCGAATTCAATGTCAATTCTAGTTGGCCTTGTGTTGGGAATAGCCACGGGTACATCATTATTATCAGGACTCCTTGGCTTAGCACCTTTGAAGAAAAATTTCTTGGTGTCACTCAACTGATCACTTGGCGACGTAGGAGGTGGCGATTGGACTTCACTTGGAGCAACCTTCTTCTCGTTCTTCTTTATAGGTGTAAGGAGAACAGATTGGTAGGGTTTCTTCGGAGTATCTTTGCTGACTGCTTTATTTGAGGATTTCGGAAGAGTGTGATATTTACCTGTGCTCGAGACATCACCAGTGCTCTTAGATTTGGACACTGTGCTGAAGTTGTCGATCCCGTCTTCTTTGTTTTCTATGGTAGAGCGCGGTCGTTTTCTGAGTATTCCTTTAACTGTTTTATCTGATGACGTGGGACTCGTCACATCACTCGTATTCTCTTTATATTTTTCCTTCTCACTTGGGCAGCCAGTGCACACTGACCATGCCTCTGGAGGAACGTACATCAATTCTTCACCGGATGGTTTCACTGGTAGAGGTAACTTCGGTCGATCAGGTTTCTTCTTCTTTACTTTTTCTTGACTGTCTAGCGGAACGCTCTCTTCCTTTATATCTTTCAATTTATTATACTGCTTTCTTTCCATTAGTGGTGTTTCAATGTCACTCTCACTTTCCGATAGAAGGACATGCTCCACTGATGGTTGCATATTTTTATCAGTGACAACTTTCAATACGACATCATCGACAGCGCGGGTTTCATTATCAACAGAAGGATATTTTCCAGTGACGTAAAATATGGGATTTTCGTCTTTGTCGCTGAAGAACATAGATTTGTCAGGGTCTCCTGGTCTATTGATAACTCGGCTGAGATAAGCACCGGGGCGAGTACGGTAGTCTCTTGGTGGAGGCTTGGGTATAGATGGTGACGGTCTTGGAGGTGTTTGTTGGTGGAACAATTGTGGTGTTTTCTGTGCTCTAAATTCGGGAACGGCTTGTCCTTTAACAGTTGGACTATCGTACAATGCCAGTCTTTGCGGAGGTACAGAGTATCTTGGAATATCTACTTGTCCACTGTCTGGGTCCCTGTAAGCCGACACAACTTGTTTCGTAATCTGATCTATAGCCTTATTCAGTTGATTTCCCTTTTGGTGTGCCAATGAACTTTGAGATGCTATAATTCTTTTCACAGCTTCACTGATCATCGCTGTAACATCTCCATCTATGTTCTTAGGCACCTCACACTCCAGAGTTCTGTATTCTCGTCTGTTTGATTCTTGGCTCTCTTCAATTGTTATCATCATCTTTTTCTTTTGAGAAGGCGTCAGTTCCAGCTCTCTGCTCTGTGAGCTGGGTTGTGTCTCAGCGTATGCTATCTTGGGGGCAGAGTACATGGTATCTCCTGCTCCTTCTTTGATAGTGCATGAAGTTGAAACGACAACAGATATATCACCGGAAGGTCCTTCGGAATCTGCTCCTGCTGCGGCATTCGCACTGGCTATGGTCGCGGCTCTGGCTGTTGCTCGTGCGACGGCAATGTAAGGATTGTCGGATGTGGCTTCTGTACTTGCGACTGCAGACCCAGCAGGTGGAAGCTCTGGATCGGTACCACCATCATTTACGTTACCTTTGCGCGCCAATGCGGAGGATGTCGCCACTACATGACATGGTACTCCTTTCTTTTCCTGCATATTCTGATACGCCACAATATTTCCACTCAAATCAAAAGTTTCACGATCAGCTAACTCATCCACTTTGTACAATCTGCGGTTTACCATTTGCATTTGATCGGGTTCAGCACCATTGGTTTGGCCATTTGGCCTGTATGGTTGCATAGATTGGAAGTAATTTGGATCGAATCTTTCGGGACTGCTGTCAGGCTGACGTTCCCTGTTTTTCTGCGGCTCGTAATTCCATCTGACTTGTTCTCTTTGATCAGAGGCATTTGGCTTATTGAATTGAACACGTTTACTAAAACCTGTGAAATCACTGTCAGTGTCTTTATTTCTTTCGTAACCTACTTCACTAGATCCTTTACCAGCCGGATCATGATCATAATATCCTTTCCTGTGGTGCGACATAGATTGACTGTCAAGTTCACTTTCTTTATAATCTGGATGCGGTCTCACGTTAAACTTTCCGACTGTTGTTTCGGCTATTGGGCCACCTCGAGGTGACCGATGCATTTCACTGTCTATTTCCATGTAATAATTTGATTCTTCATTTGGATTCACGCCATGTTGCGCATATTGACTGTGAATAGACATATCATCCCATACAGTTGAACGATTCGTTTTATTTTTGTTTTCAATGGAAGATAATCCACCAGTGGTATTTGCAACATATGGTGACATACCTGGTATGTGGTCTGTACGTCCCTGCATATTTTCCTCGTTAAGAACTTTGTCGTCGTCAAATCGATTGCTATTTGAATTTAGATTTTTGTCCCTACTAGTATTTCTCAATACGTAGTTGCGTTCAATGTTCATAGTTCTGACAAATGTAAAGCCTTGAGCTGGCCTCTCACCTCGACCAGCGGCTGAAAGTGGTGCATCATCCAACTTAGAATGTTTATCTGATCGATAGTGATTATCAATTGATCCGCCATAAACATCTTCAGGAGATTGTTCGCTGTCATTCAGTGATTTGTGGTCATCAAAATCACTTTTTGATAAACCAGTTATAGACGATTCGTGGTCTTTTTCTTCTCCATTTACGCTTTCTGTATTTAAACTATTGTATTCACAATCGTGGTGAACAGTTGTGTCCTGATCATATTCGCTTGGAGATTTTTTGGTATTTGCACTTGCCTGACTATGTGTAGTATGCTCTAAATGATTAAGTGCTACCTTTTTAAATTGATCAAAGCATTCTGTAAGAGAGTCTAAGTCACTATCTGCTGTGGTGCTTGACCTATCATCTTGTCCTGTCTGTATAGCTTGTAACGCAGGCGGATCATTGGACGTATAAATATTGAAATCCTTTCGCTCACCTCTATCTCTTCCTTCACTGCCTTGGCTCCGATCCAAATCAAATTTATCGTCTTCGATCTTCTTGTCAGCAGTTGATTGAAAAGGGATTTGCTCCATTTGTGAAACTTTTTCACTCGAAAGTAGAACGTTTGGTTCGCCTATCACTTCAGTAGAGGACGATTCACCGGTACCAATTAAGCTGTCTTTCTCTTTACCGTTGCGCTCAAATTGGCCGGATGGTTGATTGTTAAAAGGCTCTGCCAACCCCCATATTATTGCTCTGGCTCTTTCGAGGTATCCACCTTCTGGAACAGCTCTTGGAGGAAACACATTATCACCTGTTGAACGTTCTAATTGACTTTCATCCTTGTTTGTGGAAGCGAATGCATTGCTTTTGATGTCACTATGTAATATAGTTTGTTCCTGGGAGAACTCAGAGCCTCTGTCTCTGTAAGGACCAATAACTAAGGGTCTCTGTGTATTTATAATTGGCCCATAGACAGCTGATGTGGACGAGGCAGTTTCATATGCATCTGTGTCAATACTAACATCAATACTGTTTGTATCTGATGTCAATTCAGCATCAGACGACCTATCATTATTAATTGCCGAGTCTGAATCACTATTTTGCTCGCTTGATTTTCTGTTTTCGCTATTTTGCGGTACGACGAATGAATCAACTTGGTCAATTTCTCGTTGATTTCTGTTCATATTGTCACTAGCTTCTCTTTCTATCTCAGACATATCGTCAGTGTCTTCTTCCGTGATAGCTTCAAGCATACTATTAAACACAACACAGTACTCACTTTCGGAGTCATCATCACCAAGGGGATCTCCGACTAAATAAAACTCTCTTGCATTAGTACCTGAATAATTGCTGTTCGTTAGAGACGAATCGGAATCACTGTGGTCAGCGTCATCATCACATTCTTCGTTATACTCTAATGTGCTGTCACTACTTATATCACCTTCCGTCTCCGTGTCTTCTTCACCTGATGAATCCGACGACGTTGCACCTGTTCTCAGTTGAATATGAGCTGTGGATGTCACAGTTTGATGAGTTTCTAAAGCCCAGGTAGGACGTGGAAGGAGTCCTTCTGGATTTGTTTGCTCTTCAATGTTTGCATCCAGTGTGCGATTGTTGTCCTCTTCTGCTGCAGCAGTAACAACACCTAATGCAGGTAGATATTGATCCGGTACAGCCGCACACGTGTTATTACTATCAGCGAGCTCAGTCATAACAAATCCAGTGCGATTGTCCCTTTCGGTTTTGTTTACATGGTTTGTTGTCCTTATTGTTTTATGACCATTCGTAGTCACGCTTTCATTATGCCCCGCATTTGCCTGCTGAGGTGCTTCGGAAGTTGCTGTGACACTTTTTGATGTCACCTTGGAAACAGTTTTTTGATCGATATTTACCTGTGTAATTTCCCCAACTTCTTCATTTGGAGCGTGTCCTTGTTGCCTGCCGGGTTCAGACTTGTCACTCTTTTCCGCTGCAGCTTCTAAAGCGAGAGGACCTGTCTCTTGCGTCTCTAAAAGCAATCTCCACGAAAAAATGATAGTTACAATGGTAGCGATAGCTGAAGCCAAAAAGTTTTCAAACGCACCTTGTACATCACCCGCGGATCCGGCAGGTGAGCGCCCAGGACTCAGGGAACCTGCCTTGCCTAATCCGTCCATGTCTGTATCGCCTGAATTGCCGCACAGTACTTATCCTGGATATTTATTCCTTCATCCACTTAACAGTTAATTAATCCTTTTTCTGGTTGCAATGTCCTGCCGGTATGCCATTGAATGGGCGTGACAAAAACACTCCGCAGGCTCCTTTTTCCTTCATGCGTTTTTCATATGTTGGGGTCATATCTTTCCTTTATTTTGTGTGTCACATCATTTGAGCTGAACTGCAAATAACATCAGGGTATGACAACCGAAATTGTCCACGTCCCATACTGCGTTATCCATACAGATCGATGATTATAAATAGCAGTCATGTGACCCAATTCGCAGGTGTGTGAATGGTAGGGATGTTGGTTGGAAACAAGGGAGTGTCATCATTAAACTTCATTTATAGGGATATTTTACTATTGGCATTGATCACGTCCAGCAAAAGTTCATTTTAAAAATTACAATAACATTGGCGGATCTATGTGGGGGGGGGGGGGGGGGGAGAGGGG
>JBCAUI010364405.1:0-14796 GCA_038406195.1 Haplosyllis anthogorgicola | reverse complement strand
TATATTTTGGAATAAACAATGCCAGAGAAAATGGATAAGTTTATATCCATGTTTGTCTGAATCATTAGCAAACCTTGAGGCCTTACTCACCAAAATTCTGACAAAGTGCAAAACATCTCTACCCTGAGTAGTCACCGGTCAATTCCAACAAATGCCAGCCTTGTTTCCAAAATGAAGAGGCGTGAAAATCCCTCCTTCGCCTTGGGCAAGTGTATTTTTTTTAATCCAGACTTTGGCAACATTGAATACGATTGGTGGTGTACGGAAAGTCAACTGTTACATCAACATATTTTGAGCAGGGCCTGGTACCATTACGTCTTTTGAAGTGTGGTAATTGTTGAGGAACCTCACGTATATAAAAACCCTATTCACGAAGAGCCTCAGGCCATTAACATACAGGGACCACAATGAAGGTTTTCGCTGCTTTCGTGCTACTCTGTGTAGCAGTGGCAAATGTAAGTACTAAATCCTTCGATTGATTTATAATTCTTTGTTCACATATTGTCATTTTGACTGCAACTCACTGGGAAAAGTTTTGACATCCCTAATTTGAAAGTTATTTCGGTGCTTTATGATTATGTTTTAATTGTGAGAATTACTGTTAACTTATATATTTTTGTGACAATTTTTCGGCCTTGAACCTGCCACAATCCTTTTGGTTGTTGTCAAAAGTTCAAGGTCACACATTAAAATAACTTTTAATGTTTCTTTGAAAACTTGAGACTCACTTGAAGGTTTGGTAGGTTGAAGAATACCATATCTTGGGCATGGCAAGGCTCTCAAGGGTTGTCATGGTCAAAATGAAAGTTTCCTGTTTATTTTAAATTTAACTGCCACTTCTAAACTATACAACTTGAGTAGCTGAATTTTGGACATGCGGTAGCTTTAGTCAATATTTGAGTACCAAGTGTACATGGTCAAGGTAAATAGATCTATCTCTATCTATCCGTTGCATCTGTCAAATCATCTTCTTTCCTGTTAGTAAGGATAACCCCGCCTGCTTCTCAGCAGATTAACCATACATGTGAGGCAACTCAACTTAACTCAGTGCATCAGGGCTTCGGCAATCAGAGGATGAAATTCCTACATTATTTGGACCAAAGGAAACTATGCACAGCTTGTAATTCTTTTGTTCGTCCTTAAACTGGCTAGATTGTTATCATTTTGTTTACGAGGGATAAGGTTAATATTTCAAATGAAACGGCAGATGAAGGCATTGCATAAATTAAGTTCAACTTTAATTGACTTAGAAATGCACAGATGGCAAAGACATAAATCAATATCCCGGCCTTTTGTGTAAACATAGGATGAAAATTATTTCGCCCTCTGTTGTTCTGTGCGTTTCTAAAATGATAGCAATTTCAGTTGAAATCAAGTGGCCAGTTTAGGAAGATGTGAAATGAATTGTGGGGAACACACCCAACTGTATGAGCAAACCTAGCGCTGGTGCCCATTTATCTGGGGGAGGGGAAATAGTTTTCAAAAGAGGATACTTGAACATGTTACACCAGTGTTAAGGATACTTTTGACAGTTTTAATCTTTTCTTCGCGTTCTTTAATTTCATGTTATTAATGTATTCTATTATTTGTTTATATTGTAGGCCCAATACGGCGCATATTATCCAGGCTTTAATGGGAGGGATCGCAGCTGCCCAGTTGGACTATTGACACAGCTGTCATCTATCGTCCAGTCATTGTACGGTTATGGTGGTTCATCATTATACCCCGGAGCGACAGCGTACGGGTTTGGATCGGCAGCTTATGGTGGTTTGGGAACTTATTCGGGATACCAAGCCAATGCAGGTACAGGCAACCCCTACAATCCAGTGTGTCCCTGGGCTCTCATCCAAAACATGATTCAGCAAATAAGTCAGTATGCCAACCAGATGCAAGCTGCTCAACAAGGTGGAGTGGCCGCCAACAACTTGGTGGCTGGAAACATGGCTGGATATGCTGGATACGCTGGATATGGAGCTTCACCTTTTGGAGGCGCTCCTACAATGGGCATGTTCAGAAGAAAGTAAATCTATCTGCAGTGCGTAAGTGTCTTTTGTAATTGTACACACATTTAAGATATGACGATTTTAGATTTGACAACAGATTCTGAGGCTGAGGTTGTCTTCATACATCTATTTAATAGCTGTTCAGAAGGTTTATTTATTTCTTTGTTTCATGGACAAAACTCTAATGTAATGACTGAAACCTTCTTGAAATGTCTTTAAGGTTATTAAGACTGTACATTACAATACAAAATGTATGTTATCCGTGTATTTTTTCAATGTTCTGTCTTGTCGCTAGTTCAAGTGAATAATACAAATAACATAAATCAAAATTATGCTTACAACTTGTGCTACATTATCCTTACATCAAATGAGTTAAACAATGCAGCACTGATTTTAAACCATTAAAAATACATATCATCAATTCACTACATGGGTAAGTATTATGCTGTCTTTTAGATGTAAAAATTCAATGTTTCTGTTTCAAACTATTCCAACATAACCACAGAAAAGAACTATGAAATTCAATAATTTTGGTTTACATTGATTCAATCATTAACTTGAAATAACAGAAATATTTTATTTTTGCAAAAATACTGGGATAATGTGTAGTTTGTTTTCTGATGTAATTGTTTTAATTTTTACACCAAGACTGCAATCGTCCTCATTTCTATTTGGTACCTTAATATATGAACACTTCAATCATAAATGAAGAAGATGCAATGAGTCGAACTGCTACAATAACAAGAAAATGTATAATACACAGTGCTACAACATCATCATGCATGAGTGCACCTCGTGGTGTGCCGTTGCTGTGCCTAAATATTTAATATTTGTTCAATTGTTCTATTGATGCACCTTGCACCCCACCAAAGCTCCAACCACATAGCTTCAGCTCGGTTGGAGCAACAAGATGTCGATTTGCATGCGATGGCATAGCAATACAAACTTTTTCTTGTTCTTACGCAAGTTTTTTTCCTGGCCAACGAAATCTGAGTAATCTTAGTTTTTTTTATTTATGTTTCAGATAGATGAGCGACAAACGCATAAAAGTCTCTGGAGAATGAATTATGGACATTTTTTTACCTCTTTAAATTTTACTGCTGTTTAATGTTAAAATATTTTAATAAAGTGGCTGTTAAGAAAATTAATGGTGTTTTGCATTTTGTAGTGATTCAAGGATTATTTAAAACAAATGTTTTGAAATAAGATCAGCAAGTGAAAAAGACAGTTGGATATCACAATAGGAAACAATAAAATATAACGACGTGTTTTGGTGTGTCACAAAGCGTGCAGAACAAAAGAGAGAACAAAAGAATTCCTCACTAGGCTTTTGAAATGCTACAGTTACAAAATGTTAGGAATTTCATCCTCTATCAAAGAACGCATTGAAATAATTTTGACCCCAAACACTCCAAACATATCTAATCTTTATGAGCTGTAAAGGTTTGTGAATACAGTTTGGTTATGAAACACACCCTCATGGTACTTTGCCCATAATGAATTTATAGTTGGCGAGATCACCTAAAAGTTGCCAGATGTACCGTATTTTCCTTTTTTTTGAGATGACAAAACATGATAAAAGAAATTGTTCCATCTTTTTATCCAGTTTGAAGTTAAAGTGGCATAACATGTACATTCGTACACAATTGACACAAAATTGGTAACAAGTGGTACCAAACGTGTCTCATTGGATACTGTAGCAAAACTGAAAATTTGGACGTGACAAAATTAATTACTTCCTAAATAGACAAATAATTTTATACCATTACTGGTCAGCAAACTAAAAATTAATTACTTCCAGTAACAAATAATTATATACAATTAATTACTTCAAGAAACAAATAATTTTATACCATTATTGGTCAGCAAACTAAAAATTAATTACCTGAAGTAATTAATTTTTAGTAATTAAAAATTAATTACTTGAAGTCCTGGACTTGAAGTAATTATTTGTTAGTTTGCTGACCAGTAATGGTATAAAACTATTTGTCTACTTCGGAAAATTTTTGAAAAACCACCAATTTTAGTAATTGACCTATTATTTTACGAGGCAAAATGAGTGAATGAATTTAGAAAAACCATTAATGTGTGTAATTCCAAACACTTAGGAAAATAAGATTTTACGCTCTGCTTTAGTCAGAGTAAAAAGCGTAATCTTTCATTCTTCGTAAAATTAATCCACGGATCATTAGTTGTATAAGTGCTTAAGATTCACCTTACTTATGTCGTATCCTTCGCATAATTTAGTCTGACGAAAGTGACCGTGAATGCAAGTTGAGTAATGATACTGGTGCAGTGCTGTGCCAACAACTCTCGGTAAACGTATGAATGTCACGACAGCAGAAAATACTGGTATAAAATCATTTGTCTTGTATTCTTTTCCATAACTTCAAGTAAGACGCTTCAGTCAACATGAAAACTTTCGTCGTCTTCGTTCTACTTTGTTTAGGCGTGGCAACAGTGAGTATCAATTCCATTACTGTCAATTAAGTGTTCCAAATGTCATTCGAATTAGTAAAATTAGTATAAATTTTTATGTACCGAAGTCCATTTTTGAGGGCAATTGGTACCCTCTATTTCGACCATACTTATAGCTCATTGTACGTATGCCCATTTGTTTTTAAATCTAGGGTTGGTCTGTCACAGGCGTGATAAATTAGTTATGTATGAACAGATAAGCATATCTGGAAACTCCACACGTATCTTAGACCACCGCCTTTCAGTTACACGTGGATTCTGTGCTATTTTACCCTTTGTCAACGAAGTTTTGATCCTCTGTTGGAAATAGGACAACAGCAGTAAACACTTTTATTTATTTATCTAAACTTCAACTTATTTGCTGCTTAACCACGAGACAACTGTAATCATTGTTAACAAAGAATAACAGATATTAAACCATAATATCCATAAATTAAACATTACATGGAATGGTGTGCTGCCACAATGGATCAACCACAGCAAGTGTTTTATTTAAGTGCAGAGTCAAACAAATAACAAAATTAAGATTCTCATGCATGATGCCATTATAGGGTACAAAAGAAGAAAAGAACACCAGTTAATATTCACTAAAAGTAGTCGGTGTTAAATTGTGTAATTGCCTTTGCTCTTTTCCGAAGCGTAGTTTCATTATTGTATGGAAATACGTATGTACCAACAATCTTTAACTCCTTTAGATCCAAATGTATGCAAGGGATTTTCTATTTTTGCTCATATTCCACACTATGCTGTCATGCAAAAAAATCTTATTTCCCAAAATGAAGAGGCATGAACAGACATTGTATGTCCTCTGAATCAAGCCACAGAGGCATGATCCAAATTGTAAAGTATCTTGAGGTCATTCTATTCTTAATAACTATTGTAAAGTTAATTTTAACTCTTTCACTGAATACAAATGAAATTAATGCAATGATTGGGAACCATGAGCCTAAAACGCAAACTCAGGCGCTTTAATTATATTCTCTTGTTGTTTTGCAACAAAGGTCGCCTACTGTTTGTAAGAAACATACTCCATAACATTTCTTCTAAATTTGTGCCAGTATTTCGCTCCAGTATATTTGCAATACACTTTAACCTGATTCCTTTAATACATGCAGGGTAACGGTGGATACCCCTGGGGTAATGGTGGATACCCCTACGGTAATGGTGGATACCCCTACGGCAACATGTATGGGACATATGGTGGTGCCTCACCATACGGTGCATACAATGGATTTGCTGGATACAACCCCGCCCTCGGAGGTTACTATGCTGGATACGGTGCTCCGGGTCTCGTTGGATATGGATTCAGAGGCTATGCACCAGGTGTACCAATGGCCGGAGCAGCACCAGGCTTCGGTGCCCAGCCAAGATTCAAGTAAACAAGTTGCCGAGGTAAGTTTGCCTAAAATATATTGTGTACACTTTCAAGTCCTGAAGAAATATTTTCATCTTCTGTCCTAGAATTTTTAGTATTTGCAGTAACTTTACAGATTTACAATCTTCAGAGTATCATGTTGTGTTTTTATGTATATCAAAGTACTTTCAGAAGCTGTCATTTGCCCACTTGATTTCTCAAATAGACTTGATTGTAAGATGTAGTTGCCAGATAGTTTCTTATCTTTATAATCATTGATTTTCTTTTGAAGGTGTGATCTCTAACTGACTAACCAAAATTGCCCCTGGACTGATGGGATTGCTGAACATGCACATGTGATAATACATATTACCTCAAAACACGCACATGGTGCACTGTCAACTAATGTTATTGTCTGCAGGCATCATTGCATTGCATAACAAATTGGCCTTAGATTGATCAGAAAATCGTCGGAACTATTCTCTTCAGTGTCAAATTGTTGAGATGCCGTAATTGACTAAATCTGCTAGTCGTAAGGCAGTAAGTGTGTGATAAGCACAATGTATGATCGACGAGATCTTAAAGAAGTAAATAATAATCTCTGGTATGTAGCTTATGATAAAATTCTCTTTATGTGAGGCTCAACTACCGAGACGATCTCATCCTTAGTTAATATCTACTTGGTCAGCTTGTGAAATTCCTATCAATTTGGAGACATACAGAACAAAAGAGAGAACAAAGGAATTCCATGCTGTGCTTTTCAATTTCTATTGTTCCAAAACTGATATGAATTTCACCTTCTGGGACATTGAAATCAACACCGCTTTGGAAAAGTTAAAATGATGATGAACACCACTCAAGGTGTCAAGTGCACTATTCCGAGAGAATTCTATTCTTTCATCTTTAAATAATAAAAGTCATAAGGTACATCAAGTGTCCATGACATCCCACCTACATTTAACAAAGCCCAGCATTGTTTGAAGTTTGTCAGTGTGTGTGGCACCATTGTTTATCAAGTACAGGAAACTCTTTTCAAAAATTAATGAAGACTGGACGGGAAAACAACCTGGTAAAGAGAAAGCAAGAAATCACAGTGTATGCCATTTGTAATGCAGATTGCACGTGTGTCCAAAAATCACACAGCAGTTCGGGAAAAAATTAGCGATAGGTTCATTCACTTGTGGGTAACGCTTGTCAACATCCAAGCCTGTCCTGTAACGTTTGCCATAAAACGTGGTACAAAACAATCACAGTACCCTCCAACAGAAGCCGATGTTATCAACAGTGGCGTGATACGGAAGTACAACTGTACACTTGCTCACAGGAAAATATGACATAAAATTCGAAATCTTTGCCAAGGTAAAGATTTTATATTAATTTCATTTCACATTTTCCTGTGAGCAGTTACATGATTGAATGGAGATATGTGCATGGATACAATTTTTAACCTCTTTAGATCCGAATCTATGCAAGGGATTGTCCAGTTTTGTTCATATTTTCATGATGTTTACAGATTGAAAATTTGGTTTAATTTTTTTCTCCCTTGGCCGCCGTTAAAAATGTAGTCAGTTACCTTATTGCTGCCTTTTTAGACAGTATTGATTTCCGTATCACCCTGATCAAGCTCAATGTTATGACTAAAATTTGTGATGTTGTGCTGAATTGCAGCACTAAAATATAGACCTTTTCCGTCGCTTCACTGTTCAGGTAGCATTCAACGGGCATAAATGCAATGGCAATTAAATCAATAGTTTTCCATGTGAATAACTAGAACCATCTATCTGCCTTGTTTGTTTTTGACCAAATCTAATTCAATTTTAGGTAACAAGTTTTGTTGCCTTCAGTTATTTTGAAATAAAATGTCAACCTACCAATCTTGCAGTTTATTAGTCTATCGCGCATGCGTCGATAGACTTCTGTGATGGGTAACCTAAAACGTCCATGAGCTCAAAAAAAGGACTTGGAACCTGTCAGATGGGAAAGGTTAGGATGCATGGCTGTGAACTCTGTTCAAACCTGTTCACTGTTCCAGCGATAGACTCCTTAGCCATCAGGATAATTCTAGTTTCATTTGTCGGTAATTATTGTAAATGGCCTGGCATGAAATTCAGTTTCTAATCCTAATTTCATGATCTGACTTACGTCGTGATTCCAACTGACTTTTGTGTATTGTTCTTTCAAAACAGAAAACATATTACAGAAACACCAAACACATAGTGGATAACTCTCGATACTTCGGAAATTGCATGCCCAAAAAAATATGCATTAAAAGACTCTGAATAGGAGAGAAAATAACTTCTTCTAAGACATGCTCCTTTAATTGATTTTCAAACAGCTCCCAGAATTGATTTAGTTTGTACCATTATCAATTGTTTATTTAAAGAAATTCCAGGCTATGAACAAAATAATCCATTAGAAGCGCCTTTCCCAAAATGAAAAAAAATCCACTACATTCTTTGAAAATGAAACATAGAAACACCAACGATTCTTACCTTCTCTAAAAACTATTTCCATCTTACCAATTTTCGTAGCATAGAATATAGCTGCTTCTACATCTTTCTGCGAACTGGTGTGATGTCTGTCAGAAAAAGACATTGCATCAGCTTTTGTAAGACCTACATTGTGGAACAGGATGTCAGTTTCGGTTTCGGTTGCTCGAAATTCACTTCAACACCTTGGTACGTAGCATCTCATTTCGATTTCAAGTGAAGAATAAAAAAGTAAGCAATAACTACTATTTGTATTTCCCACAATATTAAGATCAATTAAACAATTCTTCCCGGGACACAAAAACCAACCAAGTATTCTGAAAGCAGTTAAGGAAACCCATGTTTCCTTATTGATAATTTAACTCAAATTTTGTTTCGTTTGTAGACTATGATTTGATGAACATATGGAAAAAGATTATTTCTTCCAAACCGTCGATGCAGCAAAGTTAACTTATTCAAATATATAAAATATGTGATTTCATTATGATACGAGTCTGCAAGCAGAGATTTCCCCTATGAGCCAGCGAAATCTCCCGATTAAACTAACTTTTTTCACCTAAATGCACTAAGGTCTCACATTTCAACCAAAACACAAACAACAACACTTTATTTGGCAGTAGATAGTCTACAACAATAAGGATCCAAATTTATTCATACTGTTATGGATGAAAGCCTGACCTGACTGAAAGTTTCACACCTGAGCATGTTGATACAAAATATGTCAAAGCATGCAAGTATCATGTTCATGTTCTATTGTCTTATTATGTACTGAGGTCATGGTTTGATGTTTTTGTATTCATGCATCATTGCTCACATAACAAATTAGCCTGACATCGGGCGGAAATTTTGTGAACTAGTCAAAATAATCCAATTAAAGGACGGATACTAATGTTGATGTACTTGATAACAAAAATGTCTTTCAGTCAAAGATCCACTGTCCCCTTCCCAAATGGTCGTTAACATAGTCACAGAAATTAAGACATATTGGAAATTACCAGAAAAAAATGCAAATTCCAAATAACCTTGCATTAGATTTTGCCCTTGACCTCATTCATTAGTTATTTGGGTCAAACCGGATGAGATTGACAGGTATCAGTTGACAACAGATATGTAGATACACCGACAGACACGACTTAAAACATTAACACATTTGTTACAATATTTGATTAGTTCCTAATTACGTGACCAATGAGCAACAAGGAAAAAAACTCCTGGTTTTTCACCCAATAACAGCATATCTTGGATTTTTATTGTTTATTTAATTGTACTGAATCAGACATTATGCTTTAACAGCAATGTGCAGCAAAATCAAGTTACTCAAAAAAGGTTTATAACGTACAATAAGAACACACTTACTCCAACTACCCACTTCAAGGATGATAGTCGGTTTCTAAGAAATAAAAGTTATATTTGTTTTGGGACAAAGTGGCTGAAACACCATCAATACTTTATCTCATCTCAAAGCATAGCTTAGGAATTGCTGAATTCGTATGCTTTTCAAGAGCTTATCTTTACTATTGGTACATTAAAATCGTATCAGAACTTTTATAAGGTATCTTAAGGGAGTTCGCTTATCTTCCCATATGTACACAATTTTCAGAACATTTCATCATCAGCACCAAAAACAACACACAGCCATTAAAATCTTTTCCGACACCTTCCTTTCCTTCCTTTGCACTGACATGAGAGCTGGTAATCAGAATGCTGGGTCTAATTCTAACACAGAGGAAGAAAATTTAGCTTTGTTTTTATCCATATCATTCTTTCGTCATCAAACTTCCCAAAATCAATAGAAATTTAATCAACTATATAGATTTACCCTGTACCTGATGCAAAGCAATATGCAATATGAATTTCTATATTTCATTAGGCTGGGCAGTGGTGGTGTACAAAGCAACTCTGTACAAACAATTGTGGGCAGAACCTGATGTCATTACATCGCTTTAAGAGGAAAAAGTGTTAACAAATACAAACACAAGTTCATGTAAAAAAATTAAATACACTTCGCAAAAATTCGGCAGGTCATACAAATTATAATTATATAAATTGTGAATCTTTCAGAATAATAGAATTTCATGCTGTGCGATTATGACCTCACACGAACCAACAGAAGTGGAACCAGACTAGGAATGAATTGAAACAAGAACAGATGTTTCAACACCTGACATCATTTTAGATATACAGTCCAATTAATCAACTTGTTAAAAAATACTTACCTCGTAGCATAGTCTAGTATAGAATCTGCAATAAGTGCAAATTGTTCACAAAATAGTCATTTTTCTGCTGAGAAAAGCTGATCAAAATTGACCGTTTTGTCGATGATAAAATGACTGCCTGTCATCATTCCTTCAGTACTCAGCACAAAAGTCAAGCGGTTTTCATAAACCTTAATGTCACACTTTTGGCATTATTACGCATAAATTATAACTTTTGTACACCATTTAATACCAATTAACGTAGTTTTAGCATTTCTGTCAAATTCCCTAACTTTAAATTGACCTCACAAATTCTCACACATCTTTAACACACTTTCAGTGAAATGCACAGTTATTGTCATTTTAAGAGATGTGATATTTGTGGGGTAGATCATGTGAAACTTGACTTTCAAAATGACTCCAAAATGCATGTAGATGCAATTTATTTTCAAGCATCTGACCAGTTGTGTATTGATAGGCGCGATCCATTTAAAGTGCACCAAATATGTGTACAGTTTTGCTAACAGCGTATCGTTTCCCCAACGTACTTTGGTAACAAACCAGCATAACACATAATGCGACCTTTACACAAGATCACTAAATTGTGATCATTTTCTGTTTACCCA
This sequence comes from Haplosyllis anthogorgicola, assembly GCA_038406195.1. Classification (NCBI taxonomy): domain Eukaryota; kingdom Metazoa; phylum Annelida; class Polychaeta; order Phyllodocida; family Syllidae; genus Haplosyllis; species Haplosyllis anthogorgicola. The sequence continues at coordinate 3,651 of JBCAUI010364405.1, read as the reverse complement.
GAAAAGGGGTAATATTTCATTTGATACGGAGATGGAGACATGAATTAAAGTTGACTTATTACCGAAATACTTATAATCGATGGCATAGTAGTATTTTGCATAGACACAAAATGAAGACAATTTAGCCTTATGAACTGGTCAATTTCCAGGAATGGAATGCGTTAAAGTTTGAGTGTTTTGTTAAAAAGAGCTATGAAAACACATTGTAAATTGTTGTAATTTCCTGTGTTGAACTAAATGAAAGCTTAAAATGTGTTGTTTGGATTGTATTACATCTGAAAAGGAATAATAAGATCCATTAGCAAGTTACATGAGTGTGTGTGCATTGTGTACATTAAATGCACTGTAGCATGTTTTAAGCAACACCAACGTCAATGGGCAAATTGGCATTTCAAAAGAATACAAAAAGTCTGTTCTGGGGCAAAAATGCCGAGCAATAATATACCACCAACATCAATGACTTTAATCTAACATATTTTAATATAACATATTTTAAATTATATTTTGTTATGCACTAATCACCAAGATTGATTAAAAATGGTCACTTGAGTTTTTTTAAATCAAACTATCTGTCAAATTAAACAATTTGTTGTGCTAGCTGAATTATTTCAGCATTTGTATTGAAAAATTCAGTAACGAGCTCTGACTTATCGAAGAAAAATACTGGTAAAGATAAAGGTCATTCTAAAGACACAAGTGAACTAAAAACACTTTGAAATCATTTTCTTTCTGTTTCAAGACAAAAGAATCCTGTTTTTTTTGTTCAAACAAAGCCCAGCCTTGTTTCCAAAATGAAGAGGTGTGAAAATATCCTCCTTGACCCGGGGTAAGTCTTTTTTATAATCCAGACTTTGGCAACATTGAATTGTTAATGGGATTGGTGGTGTATGAAAAGTCAACTATTACATCAACATATTTTGGGCAGGGCCTGGTACCATTAAGTCGTTTGAAGAATGGTAATTGTTGAGGAGCCTCACATATTTAAAGACCCTCTTCCAGAAGAACCCTAGCCCATTAACAAACCTGGAATTACAATGAAAATTTTCGTCGCTTTCGCACTACTCTGTGTAGCAGTGGCAAACGTGAGTACTAGCGGTTTTGATTGTTATTTCTTGGCTCATGTCCATCTTCACTGCAGCTAACTTGGAAAAGTTTTGATAAATTCATTTTGAAAATTTATTTTGATGCCAGATTGATATGAGTTAATTGTAAGACTAACTGTTAAATTATATTGTGACAGTTATTCAGCAAGGATTTCAAGGATTTGAATTGTGGAATGCCATGGTCAAAATGAATGTTTTGTTTTCTGTTTTATTTTATATTTAACTCTCCATTCTAAACTACACTACCTGGAGAGCTACATTTTTGATGTGTGGTAGTTTGCCACAGTGAATGTTTCGGTACAAAGTGTTAGGGTCAAGGTGAAGATCCCCAATAATCTCTCCCATCTTCCATGGGTCAAATCATCCCCCATTTATACAGAGGATGAAATTCTGATCATTTTAAAACAAAAGCACAACAAAAGCACAATGTATAATTTGTTCTCTCTTTTGTTCTGTACGTCTTCAAATTGATAGGAATTTCAGGAGTTGAGATATATCTGCGCATATTGATTTGGAGGTAATGCAACTCAACAACTCAACGTAAACAGTTGCTGGCCTAACTCAGTTCTGCGGAAATATTTCAACAGAGTGTGAAATTCCTATCTTTTTGGGACAATAGCACATCAAGGGCACAGCGTGAAATTATTTCATTCTCTTTTTTTTGTTCTCCCACTTACAAAATAATAGGAATTTCACGAGCTGAGGGCCAGTTGGAATGAATTGTGGAGGGCACATCCAATTGTATGCGTATACCAAGCGCCAGTGCTCATCTATCTGGGGGATAATTATCAATTTGACCACGATACACTGGTGTTTACAATGCCTGAACAATATTTAAATGTATTACTTGCTTGCTTTTATTTCATGTTATTGTAGGCCCAATACGGCGGAGTCTTCTATCAACAACCATATTATCCAGGCTCTAATGGGAGGGATCGCAGCTGCCCTGTCGGACTATTGACACAGCTGTCATCTATCGTCCAGTCACTGTACGGTTACGGTGGTTCATCATTATACCCCGGAGCGACAACGTATGGGTTTGGATCAGCAGCTTATGGTGGTTTGGGAGGTTATTCAGGATACCAAGTCAATGCAGGTACAGGCAACCCCTACAACCCCATATGCCCGTGGCCTCTGATCCAAAACATGATCCAGCAAATAGGTCAGTATGCCAACCAGATGCGAGCTGCTCAACAAGGTGGAGTGGCGGCCAACAACTTGGTGGCTGGAAACATGGCTGGAAATGCTGGATACGCTGGATATGGAGCTTCACCCTTTGGAGGCGCTCCCATGATGGGCATGTTTAGAAGAAAGTAAATCTATGTGGACTATGTAAGTGTCTTTTTTACTTGTACACATATTCAGGATATAAAGGTTTTAAATTTGGTAACAGATTCTGAGACTGAGATTGTCGTCATATATATCTATTTAGTAGCTGGACACAAGGAAAGCCTTCAGGTAAAAAAAATGAAGAGAATTCAGATTTTAGAAGGTTTACTTATTTCTTTGTTTCATGGTCAGAACTCTAATGTAATGACTTAAACCTTTCCTGAAATGTGTTTAATGTTTTAGTTTAGGATTATTAAAGGTAATTTAAGGTTATTATTTTATTTACCATTAAGACTTAAAATGATCTTTATTTCCATTTGGTTCCTTTATGTAGTATCACCCTCATTTAAAAATGAAGAAGATTTAAACGCTGCAATAAATTGGTACACATGCTGTTAAACTATTCAATTGATTTCAATTTATGTTGCTGGCCAAGAAAATCTGAGTACTTTTGAAATAAGTACGTTGTTAAAGATGTTTTTATTTATGTTTTAGATAGATGGGCGACAAACGTTCGAAAGTATCTGGAGTATGAATTATGGACATTTTTACCTCTTTAAATTTTACTGCTGTTTAATGTTAAAATATTTGAATAAAGTGGCTGTTAAGAAAATTAACCGTGTTTTGTTTTTTAGTGATTCAAGCATTATCTGAATCAAATATTTTGAAATAGAAATCAGCGAATAAAAAAGCTAAAATATATCATAATAGAAAACAATAGATCAATCCGTCCTTTACTGCGTACAAGTAAGAAAAAGTAATTTACAGCGTGATATGTAAACGGGAAATCTGATATGTCATCACGATCACCACTTTGTGATGGAAGCATGACTGTTTTCCAAACGCATTATTTGTATTGCAATGAAAATCGCACACTGTACCCTTAAAATGGCATCCAAACTGATAAGAACTTCATTCTCTGTTAATAGGAAACATGGAATCATTTTGGTACCAAACACTCCAAAATTGATCTAATTTTTAGGAGCTTATTCCACATTTGCCTAATTTTGTGAATACAATTTTGTTATGAAACACCCTCTCAAGGTATATTTAACAATTTCATATTTTTGATCATCTCCGTAAAACTTTGGCACAGTGAACCCGCGTTTTTAACTTTTGTAATGACAAAACAAAAATATTTTTAGAAAATTAAATTCATGAACAATACCTTATTTGTGCTGAAAAAGTTTGGGACCCCAGGTGGGGATCGAACCCACGA